>OY728163.1:667024364-667136864 GCA_963277665.1 Viscum album
ATCAATCATAACAAGATAGAATCATGTGAATATATGGGAATCCAAAGATATTCAGTAAATATACAGTTAAATACCATTAAATCAAGATAATAAATCATATGGTATTTAACCCATATAAATAATGGTTATGTGGTTAAGAAAATAACATCCTCAGTAAATCGATGTATAGAATCATGGTTAAAACAAATAAAAGATATTTCAATTTTTCCAACAAGTTCATTTCTTTTATTAAAAGAACATTTCTTATTGGAATATTGTTTTACTGAAAAATATGTCATTGTAACAGAAATATTATTTAAAACTGTATCCCTAAATGTTATTATGACAGAAAAATAATTATTTTGCAAATATAATAAGACTAAAAAATAATATATAATTTGATAAAAAAATTTAGAAACAAATTAATATGACTAATAGATATGTTGAAAATATTATTAACATTTATAAACAATACCAACCATTAATATCTATTGGTAAATTATTTTTTAAATATTCTATTCCAGTATTTGTTGATTAAATATTATATTATATTTATTAATATAATTATGTTTTATATTTTATTATATTTAAAATATAAAATATATTATTATATTTATAATATAATAATTACAAAATTAGATTATCTGAAACACTGAAAAAGGATATTTTATTTGAAAAAACATGTTCAAGTATAATTTAAATACACGTTCAAAATTCATGAAAATAAAATAAGCTCCAGGAAACAAATTAAAAAAATTAAACATCTTAAGACAATAGGATAATTTACATGGAACTCAATAAGACTTCATATTCAATCTATTTCACAAAAACATTGAATTTCTTAGCCATGGAATCCTATCACTTCACAAGAACTATTATCAACTGTAGTGGATTTGAACATGAAAAAATTCACCATTTTCCATTTGATTGAAGTGGAGAAACCTTTTATATTTAATTCAATACCTTTCCCAAATCTAATCAAAAGAAACACCTATTATATTTAAACATTAACCATCATAGGAAATATTCTGTTCACTAAACCAGAAGAAAACTAGAGAATAGTTTTTATTTAAACTCATGATATAAAAATAATAAATCATGATATGAAAATATCATCTAATTACCATAATATGATGATTATCTAAAATTTGGAAACATAACCATAATATTATCTCACTAGATACCAAAAATACAAATATATTATTCATACAGTGGCTTGAAAAAGAATATATAACCATTGACCACAAAAACATCTATAACACATCATATAAAAATAGCGAGTGAGAACAATAATTGAAAAATAACTGGAAGAAATAGTTACTAAAAAAATTATATGTGACCACATTAATATAATATTACCTATAACCATGAAATGTAAATAAAAAATTAAATAAAAATAACTGGAATATTGTCTTACTTGTGACCAAACACCATTTATAATGAGTCTAATTTCAATTGACAGTGACACAAAACTCAAAATTCTATAAGTAACACTATATTAAATTCCATAATCCAGTAAAAAGGCTTTTAATTTATAATGAAATGAATTTTGAATTGAAAATGAGGCATAATTATATGGCTCAAAAACAAATAATTGAAATTAAAAATACAAGGTATGAAGCATAGAGTTACAAATATAGTATTGAAAGAAATTATCAAATTATATGAATATAATTAAGAACATATTTTATTTAGATAGTTAGTTTTAGTTAAAAGTATGAAAACATGTTTTTGTTAATGGATTTCATGATGATGTTACTTTTAATGACGCTATAGGGATGTATTCCAAGTGTGGGGTAATAAAGGAGGAACCAAAAAAATGGACTCAGTGAAGATCTACATTGAAAAGGAAAAAGGAAGAGAAAAGTGTGATCAACTTATTAAAAATTTAAAGGAACCTTCATTTTATTTGGCTATAAAAATCTTGGATACATCACCACTATGACTATGTTTCAATAACTAGATGTTAGTGAACCAAGGCAAATTTTATAAAAACTATGAGAAATGCATAGAAAAAAAAGTAGAAAATATAAATAAAAAATTGGTTGAAGAGAAGATGACTGGAAGGGGTGGCCATAAAGATTCCCAATTATCAATTCCTACAATGATTATCCTCTTCCATATGTTTACTATTGTTCAAATGAGATCAAATTTGTATCTGTGTTTAGAAATTGATGTAGATATTGAAGAGTAATGCGTGGAGATTGATCCGGTTGACTCTATCTAGTTATGTTATAATCATCCTCAGGGTGTTTTCTTGGTGTACATTAAGGATATAAAAGATACAAACATGAATAGAGTTAATAAGCAGGTGATGGTTTGCTGGGAGGAAGGTTGATGTGAGAATGTATGATTGGAGTGTCAAACACAAGATGGTACATGACTTGGATTTTGATTTTTACTAGTTAAAGAAGTATAATTCTGAGTTGGTAGAAAATTTATAAATTACAAATAAGAAAAAAATGTTTGCAAAAAAGTTTTAAATGATGTTTTTGAAGTATGAGTTCAAATCCTTATAGTTTGTATTACTTTTATAACACAAAAAACAAAAAACTTATTGATGATATTTTTACCTTACCATGAATTATTATTCATAATAATTATTAGGAGTTCACTTAAACCTATTAAAAATCTATTTGATAGAGGGGGAATTGGATCTCTTAATCTTTTTTTTTCAATAAAAGAACAACTAATTATAGGAAAATAGATTTTAAATATAAATCATGTTTTTAAAAAACATGAAGACCGAAACAAAATGTTTGGGATTAATTATATATATAGATAAAATTTATATTTTTATTCATTAATATTCTTGTTCATGGGTTTTTAGGGTAATTTTGTTTAATATTTACCGTAGGTGGTAATGTTCATTTAAGATTGAATAGTTTTAGTTGATTGGATGGGCTGCTGTTTTTTTAATTTCGAATCACATGGCATGTGATCTTTGAATCATAGGCCATATATGTTATATGTGTGGATAATAATTACAAGTTTCAATGAAATATCATATGCGGTGTATATAATAGTATCTATGTTGGTGTTGAATACCCTTACTATCTTTTTTATGCATGAGTAGTGATATATTATATATTTGAGATAGTAAATAATAGTTCATCTATCTTATGATCTTTTAATAATAAATAATACCTATTTTGTTCCTCTAGGTATGAACAATTCCACCCTTAATCATTGTATTTGAATTAAAATTTCATTTGGTTACATTCCATTTTGATGAATATGGTTCTTATAAATAATAAATCATATCTAGAACTCTTTTAATCTATCCCAGAATAATGGTGCCCTAGTTTCTAATTTTGGGAATAATTCATAGGCTATGGTGAATACCACTCACTATAATGGGATTATTATTGATAAGTGAGGTGTACTTGAAATTTTTAATAACACTCTTGAATATAAGGATTCTTTTGGAAGCCAAAATATTGGTGATAAGGGTACTATGGATCCAAAAAATAATATAATATAGGCTTTTCAAGTTTTAAATTTACAAAAGGATTTAATTATTGATGACATAAAGGCAGGTGATGACTATTTTACTAAATGATCATTATCTAGTCATAAAAAATGTCACACCCATCATCTTTAAATAAGTTTTTCTTTAATTTTTATGGGTATCAGGTAGTCCGGGTTGAATCCCGAATTTATTTTTTTATTGTGTTCTTATTTAAAAAACATGTGGCTGGGCCTTGACAGCGTTCAACGCACCGCTTTCAAAGCCGCACGACCTTTCTTGGGTCGCCGCGCGACCTTGGCTGGTTCACCGCACGCCCTGCTCAATGGTCAACTACTCGAATAAAATGGATTAATAATAAAGAAATAAAATAATTTAATGATTCAATGATTCAAAAATATTAACAAGGATAAATTTTTTTATAATGAATAATAATAATATTATTAAGTTATTCCTATAAAGATTATTACTATCAAGTTTTTATAATTTTATTATTATTATTGTCATTCTATCATTATAATTAATGTTAATAGTATTAATATTCATATTATTATTAATTTGTTTTTTTAGAATTTTTTAGGTTTCTTTTTATTTATTTTTTACCCCTTATTTTTATTTCTCTCTATTTTTTCCCCTCAATTTTGTTGGATCCCGTCCACCTTCCCCCCCTTTGGTGCTGCGCTGCCATACCCCCCAAACCCTACCTCTCTCCATACCTGCTCTTCTCAGCCATCCATCGCCTCCCCTTCCTTCCGTCCGACGAACGCCTTGCACCAGCCTCCCAGCCGTGCCTCTTGTCTGGCGACCTCCCTCCCAGACGCTCCTCTGTCTGGAGACTACCTACTCGGCCGACCTCCCCCTCGGCTTGTCGCTGATCCCCTCCCTTTCCCCTGTGCGGCGCCGCCCGACCAGCCGACTGGAATCACCCGCACCCCCCTCGGCCATCCCCTCCTACCCAGCTCTTCCTCCACTTGAACCCTCATGCCATGCCCCCTGATTTCCTCGTCCTTCTACTACGACTCCCCAGCTGGTCCGTCAGTGACTTCTTTTTTTTTTGGCCGTGACTTGGTCTGGTGCAACTCCTCTCTTGCTGGCTGATGGCAATACTCTCCTTTCCTTTTTTTCTTGAGTTTTGGTTGCATATTGGCTATGGGGTTCTCTTGGTGTTTTATCTTAAATTGAGGTGGTTCGATTTCTTTATTTAGGGTCCAATTTAGATTCATTATGGTGAGAATTGCATGTGATTGAAGTTTCGCACTGGGTTTTGTGGTTCTCAACACCGAGGTAGGTGTTTTGATGCCTCAACATCACTTGATTAATTTAATACGTCTGTTTAGATGTACTATTGTACACTTTTATTTGATTATGTGGTGTGTTTGGTCTGAAAAGGGGGATTTTGAACATGTCTTCGGGTGATGATGGATTTCGCACCGTCTTTGCAGAAGCTTCTCGGTCAAAGGTAGGTGGTTCCGCATTTAAGCATTACTTGATGAATTATCTGCTTGCCTAATTAATTTATAATGCTCTTTGATTTATTCTTTTGGGTGAGAATTTATTTTTCATGAAGTTTCCTATTCTTTAGTTTTGTCTCGTAGCATGTTCACGTGGTGTGGGGTGTTCAATGACTGGAATATTATTTTAGTCAATAGTTAGTGTTTTAAAGTATGTGCAGTTATCTTTTCATATGTGAAAAGTGAAATTCTTGCGTTCTAGATTTTTGATAACGTTTGGGATTGCTTTTGTGAAAATTCGCAAAGTGCACAGTTTATGTTCTGTTGTAGTGTTTATAAGCGTTTGTTCAAAAAAGGAATTTGAGTGCATCTTTGGTGTATGGAGTCATGTTTTATCTTCTGGTTTTCTTAATAAAATTTCTAGTGTTTTGTTTAATTGGTAAAATGTTCTGTTAACAGTGCGGGTGGGTTATTAATTGATGAAAGTGGTGCGATTTATGTTCTTCGTGTGGCGTTGGGTGTGTTTGGTCATGAAAGAGGGTTGAGTTGTTTTTGTGTGTTAAATTCATGTTATGTTTTTTATGAATTGGCTACAAAGAATTTAATATGACTTAATAAAATTATTAACAATAGAAATTAAATATGTTTTAAATAAACAATTATTAGCAATGCAGAAATTGTTTTAGTTGAGTTGGACAAATTATTTTGGCATGCGTACTTCCCCAAATGGGGTTTTGTGTGTGTGAAAGTTTGTCGTTTGGTTTATGTATCACCATGATTGTTTTATTTGTCTGAGTTTGACATGAAATGTGAAATTGGAACATCTTGATCACAAAAGGGGAAGTCTGGGTACTAGGTGGGTGGACTAGACTAGCGTGCTAGTGATACGGGAGTGTCTCTGGCCCAGTTTTAGTTAGCGGGATTGACGCTTACAACACTAACTAAACATTGGAAGATGATCAGAGACCACTGTTGTAGGAGGTGTTTCCCTACCAGTGGCTCATGCACGGGAATGTATGATATGGTTCACCGAGACATGAGGTTCTAGGATCCCATTCCTTTTTCTAGTATCTTTAGGGCCTCTCCCACTTTTGGTGCTCCTGGACTACGGTATACACACCGTCGGCATACGGTGCAGCTTTTGGGTTTTTCTGAAGGTTTGGGCTTTTCTTATATACATGGGTGTTTACTTTGGTTTAAACTGTTTTCTTTAAAAGTGTTTTCTTTCTAGAAACTGTTTCTTTAAAGTTGTTTAAGCTTTTTTGTTCTTCATTGTTTTAGCCTACAAATGTATTTGTCATTTAATGTTTACACGTGGAACCTTTTTATTAGGTGATTTCCTACTGGGCTTTCGGATCACACCCTACATACACCTTTGGGTGTATGTAGACTTTGTTTCTTGTGTATTCCAAGTTGTGACATTAAGCTCAGTGATGGTGGTTCAGGTTGCAGTTGGTCTTTTCTTGCAGAGTGGTGTTGATGTGACCTCTCTTTTGCTGGGAGGTTTGAGTTTTAGTTTTAGTTTCCGCTGTCGTATTTTCTTTTTAGTTATTGGTTCGAATTGTAAACTTCAAACCTGTTCATAGTTTAAAGGAGCGTTTGGTTGCCTATTTCTAGTTTCAATTTATTTATCTGGTTAGTTGTTTTTCTGTCTTTTATTTTTGGGTAAAATCGTGACGATGTGTTATTTTTGATACCCGACACTTTTGCTAGCCCGTGGGGATCGGGAACGCCCTTCAGGTTACGTTGCGGACCGGGTCGGGCACCAGGTCGGATGAAGACCAAGCCTGGTTCGTGACAAAATGGTATCAGGGGAGCAGGTTTGCTCTCTTGGGTCGGTTTCTTTTGGGATAGAGTCACGGTGGACTTGAGTTAAGGTTGTCGGCACTCGACGTCCTAGCTACGAGTGAGGTGCCTGGCTAGCACACCTCATGGCCAGACTCAAGTTACAAAAGTATGTTGAGGTTTTTCTGAGTTTTTAGTCATTGCGGTAAATCTTGTCTAAGGGAAATGAAAAAGGGGTAAGGTCAGTGGTCCTAGTGAGCTCGCAGGGTCTGGCAAGCCATGTGGACCCGGTGACGCTATCCTAGAATACCCTCTGTGGTGGTGGCGTGACTGGCGTATGGCCACCAAACATACGTTCTAGTCACCAGCTGACAAAAGTTTTCTCTTGCATCGTTTTTTGTCTCTTTGTTTTGGATTCTTGGAGATTTGGTTTTTATGTAAAAATGTTTTGGTCCTGGAAAATGTTTTCAAATGAAGCTCTTTAAAAATGAAATGGTGTGTGAGGTTTGAAAATTGTTGGTTGGATGTTTTGGGTCGGAAAAATGAAATGGTTTGATTTTGATCCTTGGTGTTCTCGTGGGAAACCACATGCATGAGTGTATATGGAAAAAAGAAATGGTTAATGGAATGAGTGGATGGGTGCCTGAATGAAGATGAGGTGGGTGCCAGTGCGGCACGAGAACATGCATGTGCGAGGCCCATGGGGCACCATTGGAGTTTGTGAAACCCACAAGCTTTGCTTATTTTTTTCAAAATGTTTGTTAAATGAAAATATGGTGTTTTAGTAACCGGTGATTGCATAGTGTGTAATTGTATTTTTGATAGGTTGGATGTGAGGCATTTTGAGCCGAGGATCCTTTCTGAATGATTTGTGTCCTGAGTTTGAATTCTTTTTGTAATTTGGTATGCAAGCATGTGGTTAGTAAATTCTTTTGCAAAGTACATCAGGGAGCTCTTTCAGTGGTTCCTCTGCATGTTTAGTGTGCGCTTCTGGTATGTCTTGACCACTAAAACAGTTTGGTTGGGTCCATGGTTTTCTTTCTCAACTAGTGTACGCCCCCCCTAAAGTGTTGACATGTGATTAAAGTGTGGCCACAGGAAATTCATCGTTGGTCAACCCTCCAGTTGATCAGAGTAATTTCTTCTTGAATTCTAGAATTGAACCCACCTCTCCTTTTTACAAATAAGTGCATCCTCTCACAACGGGATGACAGATGCAAGAGGAGTTGAAGGGAGTTTTGGTCTTTTGAGTGTCTGACTCGTCGGGTATGAAGGTTGACACTGTCATATTTGAAGGTCCCCCTAGAAGCGGTGAAAGGAAATCTAGCAGGGAAGTGTAACACCCCAAGATTTCATAGTGTGTTATTTCTTTAAAATAATACAATAACTTGCACTACACGCAACACCGAGTTCAAGCACACCATGAATTACCAAACAAGCTATTCAAAAGAGGTTATGAATAGTATTAACTAAATTTTAAACTTTATATAATCCTTATAATTTTAGAATCCATATTATGAGTTTCTTAGACATAATACAAGAACATATTCATTTTCAGTATTGCACTTTTATCAACTTTTAATAGTGAAACCTTTTTAAATACAATATTTTAAACTTTTTGACTAAATGGGGACATCAAAAAAATTTAAAATGAAACATCCCAAGCTTCCACGGTACGCTTTCCTTTGAATAATACAGTAGCGTGTGTTGTACGTAACTTCGAGTTCTAACACACCACAACCAATCAAACTAGCCGTTATGAATAGTAATACCTACTTTTTGAAATTATATATATTTTATATTTTAGAATGGACTTCATTTTTGGATTCGGAATATCGAATTTAGCCTAAGGTGAAATTTTGGTACATTTCGGATAACTTTCATATTTTGATGAATAGTGAAAATTACTAAATTTTAATTAAAAACAACTTTTTTAATCAAAATAATTAATAGTGATAAATTATGAATTTAAGTGGTTTTAAAGTATATTTAGAATATATTTTTACCATTTAATATAATTTTGGTCATTGGACATAATTTTACAATTAAACCGAACATAAACAGGTGTCAATCTTTTGATAGTTATTATCTCTTAAAAACACGCTTTTTGTTTTGACAGCGGGAATTAATTTTAAATTAATTTCTGCCACTTCTGTGTTTTGAATTTAGAAAAATGGATTCCATATTTGGAATCAGGATGTTCAAATTGTGTAAATAGGTAACTTTTATTTTTAGACATTTTGAATAATTACTGCGGTAAAAATTTTATTTACCATGGTTAAGGGTAAATCCGGTAAATAAGGGTTAAAAAATAATATTATAATAATACTTAATTACCCTAAAACGTGTCCTAACCTTATTGGTTGATACATGTTCGACCATAGGCATCTTTGGGTCGATTTTGGGACCCCATGGATCCACTTGTAAGTGATAATGACACTTTATTTTAATTAAGTTAAAATGAATACAAAAATGACACAAGCAAATATCTTTTAGGAAAACAATTGTTACATAGGGTTATATATGTTGGATTTTAGATTATAAATATTCATTAGAAAGATAAAATTATTTCCTACATAATGATATTTTATTTATAATTTTTAGACATTAAATAATTTATTTTATTTATGACACAATGATGATGCAGTAATTACTATAATAGTGAAAAATTAAAATAATTGATATTATAAATACCCAAATAAATATAATATGAAACTTTTAATGAATTAAAATAATTTTCTAGGATAATATGATATATTAGTATTGATTTAATTGTCTTTTATCGAAGTAATCAACCTGTTATGAGTTTCAAAAAAATCAACTATTGAATAGTGTCAAAATTGACATAAAAGAGTTCTTAAAACAAATATATTATTAATTGATATTAAATTCCTAAAAATCTAAGGTTCAGCCAAGAGACTTATATCATGATAGGTTCATCATTAATGGACCACTTGGGGGTCGCTTGGATGTATGTATTAAGATTATTAACCATATTATATAAAAAAACAAAGAGACATTGTAAAAGTGAAACTAATTAACTTAGAGTTAAAACTTAAAGATAAGGTTAATATAAGTACCCAAACCTGTCAACATTTTATTGGTTGAGTTTTTTTCGACCCATCCCCACCTTAACCTTTGAATAATAAACTTTGGATCCATTAGAAACCGAATATGAATTTATTATAAATTAATATTTCTAACTTTTCCAAAGGTGCCCCTCACCCCTCTTATAAAAGGCCACTCCTCCTTCTCATTTCTTCACACCTTCAAAGCCTTTTGGTTCGGCCAAACTCTGCCCAAATACTCTCCCAACTTCCCTCACTACAACCTAGGGGCCTTAGTTTGATCAGAAAGCCAACCTAAGGAGCCCTTTTGATCAAATCAAAAGGAAGAACCCGAAGAAGAGGAGGTTAACCTACCCCAACCAAGTAAAAGTACAAGGTAAGGGATTTTCTTATCTCACATTCAATTCTGTGAGATTTCCATTATTCGCCACTAAATTATTGAAAGTGGTGTATTGTGTACTGGAATTTGATATATATTATCATGATTATCTTTATATTCATGTTATTCTGTAAATAATTTGGTGGTTATTAACTTTTGGCCATACGACTCAGTTGATTAACATGGTAAGGGGTTTTCATCTCACTCTTTATTTCCGTGAGATTCATGCCATATTTCCACTATTATCTTTTGTGTGGTGTATGTACTTCCCATAATTGTATTCTTTGTGTAATACACTTTACCTTATGTGTATTTACATTTTCATTGTATGATACCTCTTTCATGGGTTGTATGTTTCATAAGTTACCAAATTGATAAGGGTTTACTTCACAATCTCTTTAATATCCGAGGTTGTCTTTACGTAAGTATCTACAGGGAAATATTTACTATCCATGTCCATATTTCATAAAAGAGTTTTCAAAGGGATTATTTCTAAGGGAACTTTTACTAAAACATCATTTTAAATGTTTTAAATATTTATTCTTCTAAATCATCCTCATTTATGTCAACGTTTTCAAAATGGTTTGTAAGGATTCATTTATATGAAAATGAATGTTTTAAAAGTGTTAATTACATTCAAAAGTTTCAAATTGGTATGGGACACTTTGATCCAAAAATGTATTTAAATTCCTTACTTCTAAATTGTGTAACATTAAAATGTTTTCATGAAAAAGGGATATTTCTCTCAATAATTTTTTAGAAAAACATTTTCATCTATGTCAACATCCTTTGATGGATTTTAAGATTATTTGAAGTTGATTTATTATGATATAAAACTTCCATATTGTAATGAATTTTTGTGATATGTTTGACTGTAGATGTGTCATTCATGGTTTATGAGTAAAGTATTGACATTTCGTATGCTAGTTCCAATAAGAATGTTTATGTTATATTTCAACCTTTACTTCATATCAATGTGTTGGACAAGTATGTTCCAGGTTGGGGACTAGTTGAAGTAAGCCCTCCATGTTGGGGACTGGTAAAAGTAAGCCCTCCAGGTTAGGGACTGGTAAAAGTAAGCCCTCCTGTTTGGTCTCCGGTTATTAGAGGCACTCCGGGTTGGTGTTCGGTTATTAGAGGCACTCCGGGTTGGTGTCCAGTTATTAGAGGCACTCTGGGTTGGGTTCCAGTTACAGTTAGCCCCAAGGTCTTGGGACGAGGCCTTGAAAAGAAATTAAAGTTTAGCATTATGCATTTCATCATTATGAAAGTGGTTATTGATTTTGCATGTGATTATTCGATTAGTAGAATATCCATGTGAATAAGTAAATTGCATTATGTCATTTTACTTTTGCCATAATATGTTGAAGTTCAAGTTTAAAAGGCTTTTGTTTTAGTAATGAATTGCCTTAAATGTTTATGCTTATTTTGAATGTTCCGCTATATTGTTATCCTTACTGGGCATTTGAGCTCACCCCTTTTCTATGTTTATTTTCCCCAGGATGTGAAGAAGTAAGTTATGAATGACCTGCAGGGATATTATGAGGGGATAATAGTGTGGACTGTGGAGATATTATGTTGTTGTAGTAGTTTTTCATTTTATGATGTAATGTAAAACTTATGAATATATCTAGTGTTTCTAAGGCTACTAAACCAATCGGTCTTTCGAGATTTGATCTTTCTTGTGATCATGCCAATGTTATGTAATAATGCACCGACTCTAGGTAACTGGGGTCGGGGCGTTACAGTTGGTATCAGAGGAAGTTTAGTACAATCTTTGGAAGCTAGATTTAGATAAACTCTGATTAGAGCACGTAGACCTAAGATGAACTTTGAGGATTAGTATAGAAGAACTTCCTAGAATTTTGGTATTGTAGAGATTTTGTGAGTTTTCTGAGCAATACATCCCTGTCTGGATACGAGCAGGTAGAGGCGGCTCTGGCACAGATGTACCTAGGGGTAAAACCCGAAAACACCGCTTTGAGCTAGACTCGAACGGGAACTGGTGAACGACAACGGGCCTTGCTGCACTCTTGGTTACGACACTCCCGGGGGATATGCTTAGGATAACTCTCATTTTCTTTACAAATCATTATGAAGGGTTTATGAGTATATACTTCCTCAAAGGAGACATTTTTATGATTATGGATTATATCCATAAACTATTTAATTTATGTTATGTGTTTTAAAAGTTTGGGATTAGGTATTGTTATTCATAAACTAATCCAGTGTATGCCAATGTTTAGAAATGGCACCTAGTAGAAGGAATGAGAACTCCAGCAATGCACATGATACAAAGAGAAAGAAGGATCATATATTTTATGGTCTTAAGCCAGAATTTACAAGAGAAATAGTCTCGCATGTATTATCATCATATGAAGAAATAATATCATGTGTTGATAAGATAAGTAAAGAGTTTACTGAGTCCTATGGCTTTGAAGGGAAGCAAGAGAAGAAAAGTGTGGAAGAGAGAAAGATGGATAAAGGGAAGAGGAAAAAGAAGAATTTTCCCACATGTGGTAACTGTGGAAAGAAACACCCTGGAACTTTTTTGAAAGGAATGGGAGTTTGTTATATGTGTAGAGGAAAAGGGAAAAAATTACGTGACTGCAAGGGTAAGAAAATGGCTTCAAATGTACAATGCTTCATTTGCAAGGAGTTTGGACACTATGATAACCTATGTCCCAGTCATCAGAATATGCCGCAAATGATGTTATTGGATAATAATCAAGTTATGATACTACCACAGATGAAGAGGAATGATTAGAGTTCTTATGTTGACTATGTCAATTGAGTGTTGTATCAACAATGTACTTGTTATAATAATTATGGAGTATTTAAGGATTGTACTGCAGTACTATTTCATTAAGGACTTGAGATTGTGTGGAACAAAGAAAGGTGACTCAACAGCAGGATGAATTTTTGGAAAATATATGGTTGAGAGAATGATAAACCATAATATAGTTCTGATACCGAGTTAGTGATTTTGGAATAATACATGATTGTTTTGGATAAATTATATTGGATATTCTTGACTACCTTGGAACATATTAGTGATCTGTATATTCCATTATTGTTGGGGTTTAAAACATTTTTGGATTGATGAGGTATATCCAGCATTCTATATGGAATAAAGGAGCATGAATGTAATCAATAAGGAATATGGTAATTCAGGATGTTTCAGTGTATTAAAAGAATACATGATGAAGGTATTCATATGCTATTACGTGGTAAAAAGGATCTACATTATGTTTAACTTCCTTATAAATGTTGGACTCTGAGTTTGGTCAGAAATATTTTGGATAAATTCTAGTTTGAGATTAATTTTTGATTTCCATAAAAGGACAACCCGGAGGTCAGGCGGCAACCCGTCGCGTCCGGCAAGGCCGCGAGACTTGAACCCGCAACCAAAGGGCGACAAGGGTGTATCACCTACCGCTGGCCCAAGATATGTCCTGGATTAAATAATGTAGTTTTTTTTAAAAGATCTGGTAGATGAATTATAAATTCGTTTATTTTGGAACCCTATACGAATAGTATAAATAGATTTTTTTTTACGAGTGAAAGATGAGTTTGTGGTAGAAATTTATTAATGGACAAAACTCTAATTATAAAGTAAGTATATCTCCTTATGATCTTATCCAATCTCATAAATAAATTCCTCAACATTAAGAAAAGGAACTTAGAACAAAAATGTTGTCCTAGATGGTACCTTAAATCATCAATAATTTATGGCTTTGGGATTGTTGGCCTTTTCATAGCCATGTTCTCTACCACTCTCCATCAGATAATTGATGGTTAGATTTCTCTTCCATATCCATATTTTCCTACATGGAAACCTAGTATGTGTTATTTTCGGTAATCTTCATACTTTCCACTCTTTATTTTAAATAGAGGCCTCATTAATTCATTTTTCGATGTGGGATTTCAACTAAGATATTTTGAAATGTCAAAAATGTGTTATCCTAATACCGTATATTTTGTTGAACCGATGGTATTTCAAATCATCATAGATTGATGAGTTTAAGGACCTCAATTTTGTACTTGTTTGTGATTGATGACCTCAATCACTACCTATAAATATTTACATTTTTCCTCCAATTATATGTCTCTAATTTCCACCAATGTTCTCCTAATCGAGATCATAATTTGGTGGTGACCCTTTCATTTCTCATTTCCTCATATTAAGACTAAATTTTAGTAACCCAATTTCCGATGAGGGTTTTCCCACAAAGATATTTTTTTCTTTTCAACCTTTTATTTTCGAAGAACAATTTCAAATTGCGAGGACGCAATTTATTGAAGGAGGGGAGAATGTAACACCCCAAGATTTCATAGTGTGTTATTTCTTTAAAATAATACAATAACTTGTACTACACGCAACACCGAGTTCAAGCACACCATGAATTACCAAACAAGCCGTTCAAAAGAGGATATGAATAGTATTAACTAAATTTTAAACTTTATATAATCCTTATAATTTTAGAATCCATATTATGAGTTTCTTAGACATAATACAAGAACAGATTCATTTTCAGTATTGCACTTTTATCAACTTTTAATAGTGAAACCTTTTTAAATACAATATTTTATACTTTTTGACTAAATGGGGACATCAAAAAAATTTAAAATGAAACATCCCAAGCTTCCACAGTACGCTTTCCTTTGAATAATACAGTAGCGTGTGTTGTACGCAACTTCGAGTTCTAACACACCACAACCAATCAAACTAGCCGTTATGAATAGTAATACCAACTTTTTGAAATTATATATATTTTATATTTTATAATGGACTTTATTTTTGGATTCGGAATATCGAATTTAGCCTAAGGTGAAATTTTGGTACATTTCGGATAACTTTCATATTTTGATGAATAGTGAAAATTACTAAATTTTAATTAAAAACAACTTTTTTAATCAAAATAATTAATAGTGATAAATTATGAATTTAAGTGGTTTTAAAGTATATTTATAATATTTTTTTACCATTTAATATACTTTTGGTCATTGGACATAATTTTACAATTAAACCGAACATAAACAGGTGTCAATCTTTTGATAGTTATTATCTCTTAAAAACACGCTTTTTGTTTTGACAGCGGGAATTAATTTGAAATTAATTTCTGCCACTTATGTGTTTTGAATTTAGAAAAATGGATTCCATATTTGGAATCAGGATGTTCAAATTGTGTAAATAGGTAACTTTTATTTTTAGACATTTTGAATAATTACTGCGGTAAAAATTTTATTTACCATGGTTAAGGGTAAATCCGGTAAATAAGGGTTAAAAAATAATATTATAATAATACTAAATTACCCTAAAACGTGTCCTAACCTTATTGGATGATACATGTTCGACCATAGGCATCTTTGGGTCGATTTTGGGACCCCATGGATCCACTTGTAAGTTATAATGACACTTTATTTTAATTAAGTTAAAATGAATACAAAAATGACACAAGCAAATATCTTTTAGAAAAACAATTGTTACATAGGGTTATATATGTTGGATTTTAGATTATAAATATTCATTAGAAATATAAAAAGATTTCCTACATAATGAAATTTTATTTATAATTTTTAGACATTAAATAATTTATTTTATTTATGACACAATGATGATGCAGTAATTACTATAATAGTGAAAAATTAAAATAATTGATATTATAAATACCCAAATAAATATAATATGAAACTTTTAATGAATTAAACTAATTTTCTAGGATAATATGATATATTAGGATTGATTTAATTGACTTTGTTCGAAGTAATAAATTTGTTATGAGTTTCACAAAAATCAACTATTGAATAGTGTCAAAATTGACATAAAAGAGTTCTTAAAACAAATATATTATTAATTGATATTAAATTCCTAAAAATATAAGGTTCGGCCAAGAGACTTATATCATGATAGGTTCATCATTAATGGACCACTTGGGGGTCGCTTGGATGTATGTAGTATGTTTATTAACCATATTATATAAAAATACAAAGAGACATTGTAAAAGTGAAACTAATTAACTTAGAGTTAAAACTTAAAGATAAGGTTAATATAAGTACCCAAACCTGTCTAAATTCTATTGGTTGAGTTGTTTTCGACCCATCCCCACCTTAACCTTTGAATAATCAACTTTGGATCCATTAGAAACCGAATATGAATTTATTATAAATTAATATTTCTAGCTTTTCCAAAGGTGCCCCTCACCCCTCTTATAAAAGGGCACTCCTCCTTCTCATTTCTTCACACCTTCAAAGCCTTTTGGTTCGGCCAAACTCTGCCCAAATACTCTCCCAACTTCCCTCACTACAACCTAGGGGCCTTAGTTTGATCAGAAAGCCAACCTAAGGAGCCCTTTTGATCAAATCAAAAGGAAGAACCCGAAGAAGAGGAGGTTAACCTACCCCAACCAAGTAAAAGTACAAGGTAAAAGATTTTCTTATATCACATTCAATTCCGTGAGATTTCCATTATTCGCCACTAAATTATTGAAACCGGTGTATTTTGCACTAGCATTT
Organism: Viscum album; assembly: GCA_963277665.1. Taxonomy (NCBI): domain Eukaryota; kingdom Viridiplantae; phylum Streptophyta; class Magnoliopsida; order Santalales; family Viscaceae; genus Viscum; species Viscum album. The sequence goes on from OY728163.1 coordinate 667,041,012, forward strand.
GATATATATTAGCATGATTATCTTTATATTCATGTTATTCTGTAAATAATTTGGTGGTTATTATCTTTTGGTCATACGACTCAGTTGATTAACATGGTAAGGGGTTTTCATCTCACTCTTTATTTCCATGAGATTCATGCCATATTTCCACTATTATCTTTTGTGTGGTGTATGTACTGCCCATAATTATATTCATTGTTTAATACACTTTACCTTATGTGTATTTACATTTTCATTGTATGATACCTCTTTGATGGGTTGTATGTTTCATAAGTTACCAAATTGATAAGGGTTTACTTCACAATCTCTTTAAAATCCGAGGTTGTCTTTACGTAAGTATCTACAGGGACATATTTACTATCCATATCCATATTTCATAAAAGATTTTTCAAAGGGATTATTTCTAAGGGAACTTTTACTAAAACATCATTTTAAATGTTTTAAATATTTATTCTTCTAAATCATCCTCATTTATGTCCACGTTTTCAAAATGGTTTGTAAGGATTTATTTATATGAAAATGAATGTTTTAAAAGTGTTAATTCCATTCAAAAGTTTCAAAGTGATATGGGACACTTTGATCCAAAAATTTATTTAAATGCCTTACTTCTAAATTGTGTAACATTAAAATGCTTTCATGAAAAAGGGATATTTCTCTCAATAAATTTTTAAAAAAACATTTTCATCTATGTCAACATCCTTTGATGGATTTTAAGATTATTTGAAGTTGATTTATTATGATATAAAACTTCCATATTGTAATGAATTTTTGTGATATGTTTGACTGTAGATGTGTCATTCATGGTTTATGAGTAAAGTATTGACATTTCGTATGCTAGTTCCAATAAGAATGTTTATGTTATATTTCAACCTTTACTTTATATGAATGTGTTGGACAAGTATGTTCCAGGTTGGGGACTAGTTTAAGTAAGCCCTCCAGGTTGGGGACTGGTAAAAGTAAGCCCTCCAGGTTAGGGACTGGTAAAAGTAAGCCCTCCGGTTTGGTCTCCGGTTATTAGAGGCACTCCGGGTTGGTGTCCGGTTATTAGAGGCACTCCGGGTTGGTGTCCGGTTATTAGAGGCACTCCGGGTTGGGTTCCGGTTACAGTTAGCCCCAAGGTCTTGGGACGAGGCCTTGAAAAGAAATTAAAGTTTAGCATTATGCATTCCATCATTATGAAAGTGGTTATTGATTTTGCATGTGATTATTCTATTAGTAGAATATCCATGTGAATAAGAAAATGGCATTATTTCATTTTACTTTTTCCATACTATGTTGAAGTTCAAGTTTAAAAGGCTTTTGTTTTAGTAATGCATTGCCTTAAATGTTTATGCTTATTTTGAATGTTCCGCTATATTGTTATCCTTACTGGGCATTTGAGCTCACCCCTTTTCTATGTTTATTTTCCCCAGGATGTGAAGAAGTATGTTATGAATGACCTGCAAGGATATTATGAGGGGATAATAGTGTGGACTGTGGAGATATTATGTTGTTGTAGTAGTTTTTCATTTTATGATGTAATGTAAAACTTATGAATATATCTAGTGTTTCCAAGGCTACTAAACCAATCGGTCTTTCGAGATTTGATCTTTCTTGTGATCATGCCAATGTTATGTAATAATTCACCGACTCTAGGTAACTGGGGTCGGGGCGTTACAGAAGGTTGAAAGCAGTTTAGAGTTATTAGTGTTGACCAGTGTCTTGAAGGGCTTGTAGTTCTTTTGTCGGCTGCAATGGTCATGGTTGGGTGACATCTTGCAGCGTGAGGTCCCTTTGATAGTCAAAGGTTGTTTGGAAGTGGTAAAAGAGACTCCAGTGGGGAAAAGTTGGAAGCATCCTCAAGTGGTCGGTGTTGGCCACTATTCTAAATGACTTTTGGCCCTTCGTTGGTTTCATTTAAGAAAGGGTCTACGTTAGGCCACTAGTGTGGCAGACCCAGTCACATGGGGATGCTACGGTTGATTACAGGAATCATGTGTTGTTTAAGACTCAGTTTGAAGTCCCTTTCCGTATGATGTTCCTCTCCACAGCAATGGTCATGTTCAGGTGATGATTCGTGGTGACGTGTTCTCATCTAGTGTGACAAAGGTTGATGCAAAGACACCATCTCACCTCTGGTGTTGGTGAATATTCCATGTATGATCAGTTGGATGTTGTAATGTGTTGTGTTTGCTGGTGTTGTCTCGGTTGCAGTGCGGTTTCATGTGACACAAAAAGGAGAAGCTCCATTCGGGAGTCTTCAACACCTGACTACGAGGCAAGAGATGCTTCAAACATCAAGGCTCTAGCCATAGGCCTCGGTGTGAAGCTAGCACGTGGTCAGGAACCCCGGGAGTGTATGTGAACCTAATTTTATTTCTATCATCGGTGTTAAAAGTAAGAGGAAGTTTAAGTTGTTTCTATGGTTGTTCTGCTCCGAATGAGGCGTCTAGTTGCATAAGTTTTTCATGACCATGTGGAAACATTTTCGTCCTGTTTCCTTAAAGTCTTGTGGGTTTTTTCCCACTAGATGTAATCAATTTTAGTGGTCCTTGAGAGTCTGTTGGGGAAATCAATCCCAAAAATTGTATAATGCTTATCCCGGGATGTGGATGTGTTGGTCAGGTCTTAGGTCGTGGTTTTAACTCCCAGGTGGTCAGGCCCCTACCTCCTGCCCCTTGTGGTGGGGTGTTTGGTCACCATCGAGAATTTTTCAATGTTCTAGATCCTCTGTTAGTTCTAGTGGTGGTGAGACCCACGATGAGTCTCACACAATGGTCTCTGGAATAAATCGTTGTTGGACTTTCCTTAATGGTGGGGAGTCTTCCCAGACCTCCCCATGTTGGTTTTCTATTCTCATCATGGGTGTTTGTATGTTCTTAATGGTGGGGAGACCCACATTGGGTCTCACACGAATATCTCTAGAATGAATCAGTGCTGGACTTTTCATTAATGGCGGGGAGTCCACACAAACCTCCCTGTGTCGGTTTTCCAGTCTCGTCTCGAGCGTCAGTGTGTTCCTAATGGTGGGGATCCCCTCAGGCCTCCCCATGTTGACCTTTTTCTTCTGTTTTTAAATATTGCTTAGTGATAAGTGATAATAGTGTTCCATGGATGTGGTTTGAAATTGTTTGTTCATTCTAGAAAAATGGTGTGGTTTTCGTTTAATAATGTTTGAGTTGTTTCGTCTTGTGAGGTTGGTTTCCGTGGGTGTGAGAGTCGTTTTCCTTGACCAGTCAACTTTAGGTGTTCGAGCTATTTTGAGCGGGTGACACATATTAGAAAATTTTATATGGCTTTATCAAGCTTGTCTTTGAGTCACTATCTCTGAGCACGATACGTTTGACTCTCTTTGCTTGGTGTCTGTGGGGATCCCCTTTGAACCTTAAGGGAGTGTGGTTTTCTGCTGTGGGGTTTGGTTCTGGTTGTGGCTTTCCGGGGGTAGAAAGATTTATGGTGGGGAGAATTGTCACATCCGTCATCTTTAAATAAGTTTTTCTTTAATTTTTCTGGGTATCGGGTAGTCCGGGTTGAAGCCCGAATTAATTTTTTGATTGGCTTCTTACTTAAAAAACGTGTGGTTGGGCCTTGACAGCATTCAGCGCGCCACTGTCGAAGCCGCACAGCCTCACCTGGGTCACCGCGCAACCTCGGCTGGTTCACCGCACGCCCTGCTCGATGGTCAACTAGTCGAATACAATGGATTAATAATAAAACAATAAAATAATTTAATCTTTTAATGATTCAAAATATTAACATGGATAATTTTTTTTATTATGAATAATAATAATAATAATAAGTTATTCCTATAAAGTTTATTAGTATCAAGTTTATTATTATTTGATTATTATTGGAATTCTATCATTATAAATAATGTTAATAGCATTAATATTAATATTAATATAAATTTGTTTTGTTTTTAGAATTTTTTAGGTTTCTTTATATTTATTTATTTATTTTTTACCCCTTATTTTTATTCCTCCCTCTTTTTTTCCCTCAATTCCGCCAGATCCCCTCCCCCTTCCCCTCCTTTGGTATCGCACTGCCACACCCCCCAAACCCTACATCTCACCGAACCTTCTCTTCTTGATGAGCCATCGCCTCCCCTTCCTTCTATCCGGAGACCGCCTTGCACCAGCCTCCCAGTCGCGCCTCTTGTCCGGAGACCTCCCTCCGGACTGCTCCTCTTTCTGGAGACTAGCCTCCCGGCTGACCTCCCCCTCGGCCCATCGCAGCTCCCCTACCTTTCCCCTGCGCTGCGCCGCCCGACCAGCCGACTAGCATCTCCCAGACCCCACTCGGCCATCCCCTCCTACCCAGCTCAACCTCCACTTTAACCCTCACGTCGTGCCCCTGCGTTCCTCATCCTTCTACCGTGACTCCCTAGCTGGTCCCTTGACGACTTATTTTTTTGGCCGCAGCTTGGTCCGGTGCAACTCCTCTCTTACTGGCCGATGACAATACTCTCCTTTCCTTTTTTTGTCTTGAATTTTGGTTGCATATTGGCTATGGGGTTCTCTTGGGGTTTAATCTTAAATTTAGGTGGTTCGATTTCTTGATTTAGGGTCCAATTTGGATTCATTATGGTGAGAATTGCATGTGATTGAAGTTTAGCACCGGTTTTTGGGGTTCTCAACACCGAGGTAGGTGTTTCGATGCCTTAACATCACTTGATTAATTTAATATTTCTATTTAGATGTACTATTGTACACTTTTATATGATTATGTGGTGTGTTTGGTCTGAAAAGGGGGATTTTGAACATGTCTTTGGGAGATGATGGATTTTGTACCGTCTTTCCGGATGCTTCTTGGTCAAAGGTAGGTGGTTCCACATTTAAGCATTACTTAATGAATTATCTTCTTTCCTAATTAATTTATAATGCTCTTTGATTTATTCTTTTGGGTGCGAATTTATTTTTCATGAAATTTCCTATTCATTAGTTTTGTCTATTAGCATTTTCACGTGGTGTGGGTGTGTTCAATGAATGGAATCTTATTTTAGTCAATTGTTAGTGTTTTAAATTATATGAAGTTATATTTTCATATGTGAAAAGTGAAATGTTTGCGTTCTAGAGTTTTGATAAATTTTGGGTTTGCTTTTTTGAAAATGCGCAAAGTGCACAATTTATGTTCTGTTGCAGTGTTTATAATAATTTGTTCAAAAATGGAATTTGAGTGCATCTTTGGTGTTTGGAGTCATGTTTTATCTTATGGGTTTCTTAATAAAATTTATAGTGTTTTGTTTAATTGGTAAAATGTTCTTTTAACAGTGCGGGTGGGTTATTAATTGATGAAAGTGGTGCGATTTATGTTCTTGGTGTGGCATTGGGGGTGTTTGGTCATGAAAGAGGGTTGAGTTGTTTTTGTGTGTTAAAGCCATGTTATGTTTTTTTTAAGAATTTGTCTACAAAGAATTTAATATGACTTAATAAAATTTTTAATGATAGAAATTTAATATGTTTTAAATAAACAATTATTATAAATGCAGAAATTTTTTTAGTTGAGTTGGAAAAATTCTTTTGGCATGCGTACTTCCCCAAATGGATTTCTGTGTGTGTGAAAGTGAGACGTTTGGTTTATGTATCACCCTTATTGTTTTCTTTGTCAGATTTTGATATGAAATGTGAAATTGGAACATCTTGAGCACAAAAGGGGAAGCCTGGGTACTAGGTGGGCGGACTAGACTAGCATGCTAGTGATACAGGAGTGGCTTTGGCCCAGTTTCACTTAGCGGGATTGATGCTTACAACACTAACTAAACATTGGATGATGACTGGAGACCACTGTGGTAGGAGGTGTTTCCCAACCAGTGGCTCGTGCACATGAATTTATGATATGGTTCACCGAGACGTGAGGTTCTAGTGTCCCATTCCTTTTTCTAGTATCTTTAGGTCCTCTCCCACTTTTGGTGCTCCTGGACTACGGTACACACACCGTCGGAATACAGTGCAGATTTTGGGTTTTTGTGAAGGTTTGGGCCTTTCTTATATACATGGGTGTTTACTTTGGTTTAAACTGTTTTCTGTAAAAGTGTTTTCTTTATATAAACTGTTTCTTTAAAGTTTTTTAAGATTTGTTGTTCTTCATTATTTTAGCCTGCAAATGTATTTTTCATTTAATGTTTACACGTGTAACCTTTTTATTGGGTGATTTCCTACTGGGCTTTTGTCTCACACCCTACATACACCTTTGGGTGTATGTAGACTTTGTTTCTTGTGTATTCCAGGTTGTGACATCGAGCTCAGTGATGGTGGTTCAGGTTGTAGTTGGTCTTTTCTTGCAGAGTGGTGTTGATGTGACCACTCTTTTGTCGGGAGGTTTGAGTTTGAGATTTAGTTTCCACTGTCGTCTTTTCTTTTTAGTTATTGGTTCGAATTGTAAACTTCAAACCTGTTCATAGTTTAAAGGCGCGTTTGGTTTTCTATTTCTAGTTTCAGTTTATTTATAGGGTTAGTTGTTTTTATGTCTTTTATTTTCGGGTAAAATTGTTCCCATGTGTTAGTTTTGATACTCGGGCACTTGTGCCAGCCCATGGGGATCGGGAATGCCCTTCAGGTTACGTCGCGGACCGGGTCGGGCACCGGGTTGGATGGCGACCCGGCCTGGTTCGTGACAATAAAAGTGTGAAATTGGTTTTAATCCAAATATTTTAACAATTTTTAATGAGAGAAAATGTTTTCAACTATCCAATTCAAATGTTTAAGGAACTAACAAGGGAATTCCCTTCAATTGAATTTAACAGAGCATGCCAACCCTGAAATAAAATGTGTATAATATATTTCTGGATAAGGAGGGAAACCATGTCTTAGGTGAAATTCATCTACTAAATGATCATGATTTCATAACTCTTATATACTTCACAAATTTTAAAATTCCATTAGAGTATTTATACATAGTATATACAATATTTTCTATGGTCAGTTATAAGACTTAAATTATTTTTACAAGAAATCACAAATTTAGGTCACTTAAAAATGTCTCCCATCTATTAATGAATACCATAAACATCTATTCTATTAAAAATAATTTTCATAGACTAATCCAAAATGGTGTAAAATGGTTCCGTTCATAACACACTAGATCTCAATGAAACTCATTATCCATTTTAGCATACATTACTCCATTAAATGAATCCATAGACAATATTAAACCAAAAAAGAGATGATTTGATGATAGAAATTTTGGGTGGAACCTAAAGGGATCCAAAATGATAAGTGATATCTAAAACATGACTCCTTAGGCAATCTGTATTATAGAATAAATCATCCAAAACCCTCCTATTAGTCCCCACACCATGTGAATGGTGATTCCCCACTACAAAAACACTTAAACTCAAGTGAAAAAGATATTAAGAAACATGTAAAATAAATTTTTTTCATTAAAAAACTATATGAAAAACTTTGAAAAACTTATTTAAAAATCATTATGTAAAATACTCACCTATGACCTCATTTTCGACAACTTTCCATGACTGAAAGAGTTTGATCTATTTTTTTGATCTGTATTTTCTTCCAACTTAAATTAACCAACAACATCATTACTTATCTTTCATACACCGATAAATGTTTTTAAGTAAGTACTTAAAATCACATTCATTCACTACAGATCTTTTTATTTCATGCATGATAACCAAATATAAAATAAAAAACATTTAAAAATAATAATATAGTACACATATTTACATTACATTACACATATTTACATTTCATTTTTTTAATTTTCATCTATTATAAATAATCCTAAGTATTTCAAGACACACCTTGAAGTATTAATTTTTTAGTACCACAACATCACATTGAATTTTTACAGCCCCTACATTCTTAAAAAATAATATATATCAGTTCCCTTATAATATTCTACTACAATTAATACAGCTTTAATGGTTGCATTATCCTCATGTTGTGGTTTCCTTATTCACAGTTTCAATTTTAATTCAAAATTCTAGTTATGACAGTGTAGATCCAAACTAATAAGAATAACTGATCATTTTTAGATAAAAAACAGCTAAAAATCCATGTTAAAAATCACAATCTATTCACTCTATTGAGAATAATTTAATCGGATAACTTTTTATAAAAAATATAGTTTCTACACATTCAAGTATATATAATATCATATTGCTTCCTAATATTTTATTATCCATGAACTACTCATAGGAAAATCCATGGTCATGTGGTTCTATAAATAAGAGTGGATAATATGCTTTGTAACCCATCATACTGATCATCATATTAATGCTTCTCATTGTTTCATCAAATTCTCTATAAAAATATGTAGTTATAATAACTTATTTGGAATAGTGGGTAATACTCCTTTCTATAGTAATCCTTAAACTCCCTTACCTAATTTAGTGTGATCACTATATAGTTCCACGATTTAAATATTAATCTTCCTTTAGTTGTTAAAAAATATGATTGTAGTGGTGAAGCATCCATGCATCAAATATCATCAATAAAGTAATTCCTTCAAAATCATAGAATTTTGGTAAATATATAATATATATGGTTGAACTATCATAGGACCATGAATTCAATATTGTTACAGTGAATAACTACCTTTATTTGAAAAATATAATATGATTTAAGTAAAAATAATCTTTTTAAATCATATAAAAGAAGATATCACTTCCACTTTTTCATTATAGCACACTTTACACCATTGAATCATGAAAAATACATGTTGAAACCAATAAAGAGATGATTTAATGATAAAAACTTAGGGTGTAACCTGATGGGATCAAACACTAGAAGTGACATCTTAAACATGACTCATCAACCACTCTAGATTGTAAAATCAATCAACCAAAACCCTCCTATGAAGCCCCACCTCCTATCAATTTTGATTCACTATCTATAAACGCAGTTGAATTTCCTGAACAAAATAACTTAAAATTACTATAAAATAATTTTATCATTAAAAACTATTTCAAGACCTATGAGAAAACACAATTAATAATTAGTAAGTAAAATAAGAACCGAAATATTCATTTCCAACCACATTATTATATTGAAATAGTTTGATATATTGTTACTTGATCTCTTATTTCTTCCAAATTTAATGCACCAGAAGCTTTATTATTTACCTTTCATACAATAATCAATGTTTTAAATTATGCACTTAAAAGTACAACCATTCACTACACATATCTTCGTTTCATTCATGACAGATGAAGTGAAAATAAAAACATCAAAACTAAAATCTTATATGCGTTTGACTACATATAATACTAAAAATATGCCTCAATATATAATCACACAATATAAAAATTATATGAATTATATTACAAAAAATATTAATGGAATATTATAATAAAATTTCTTAACAAGAACCATATATACCTTGAAAATTAAAAAATATCAACCATCACAAAATTCATTTATTTATTATTCTTTAATAGTATTCAAACTATTATCGATGTAGATATCTCTATCAATAAATATGGATCTATATATAATAAATATCATAAAACCCGGAAAAAAAACATCCAACCTACCAACCCACACAATTACCTTGTGAAGTAATGAAATGAAACCGAACATCCATCCTAATACCCAACATATTTAAAGAATAATGAAATAAATTAAATAATGTTTAACAAAAAAACTTTTTAAAAGAAAAAATTTCATGATAATAATTCTTTTAATAAAAAGGGTGTCAAAATTTCTCTTTTATTGAAATAAAAGAACAAGAGAACAAATAAAAGGAAATATGTTATGAGATGAGGCGTCACTTCCATTATCGACAACAGTCATTGACCAAGATTATTTATAATTTTCATTCAAATACAACATTGTTATTCCTGTAATACATGTCAATAAATTTCTTAACCATGTCCACATCTATGAACCCTATAATAATGGTCTCTTATGATCTGTGTTTGGGAGAGTAGGGCTTTAATGTTAAAACCACATGAATTAGGATCCTCTAGTTGTGTATCCACAATCTTATTAGCCCAATCTACATGACCATATCCTCTTCCATGGATTGTTGGATGATGACCCCATTTCTAAGAATTTTATTTCTTCATTATCTCATCTAGTTCCTCCTCTTATATTTTAGATTTATCCTTCAACATTGGGGTCAAATCTGTACTATTTATATCCATAATATACATTAAGGAGTCACCAAAAAATTTTAAATTTCCTTTAGGTTATTTTCTCAATGAATGTGGTTTGTCCTTATCCATGGTATTATCATTAGAAATCATCACCTTTTGGGTCATCCCAATATCCATCTCATCTCTACTGTAAATATCTATCAAAGGTTAAATCATTTTTGTTACATGGGCATTATCTTGCAGGCCCACCGACAAATTAATGATTCAAAATAAGGAATAAAAATATAAAATGTATCAAAATAAAAAAATGTATATGAATTAAAAAATAAAGATACCCTTCATCATAATTTTCGTTATAAAAACATTAAATTTCTCACCTCAAAATCATTTTCATCATCATAAAAAAATTCAATTAGTTGAGAGCCCTGTAAAAAAATAAAAAATAAAATATTATATTTACTCTATAATGGAATGAGAACCAATATCTTGGTCAATTATTTTTCAAACCCTCAATAATAGAAAATAAATGCAAATAAAATTTGAGAAAAAAATATCATATATGCAGAAATACAGGGAAAAATATATGAAATTATACTAAGATTAAAAAATGTTACATTTTTCCCACAATTTCATCATGTTTCTTTTTAATGTTATAATTTTTTCCTCACAAATAATACTTCAAGTTAACACTTCGTATAATTCACATATCTTTGCAAGAGAACCCAAATAGATATCACTCAGAACAAATGTTTCCAAATATCCATTTTATACTCTCTTATATGTTTTTGGAAGTCCTTATTTTTTCAAAATTATATATGTTTTATAAAAGACAAGATGACTCATTCCAAATTTATTACTATAAAAAACATTAATCAATATAAAAAAATTAAAATATTGAACATAAAAAACATATTATAAGGTGATAAGACAATTCAGACATTACCTGAAATACCATTTACTCGTAATCCGTTTTTGTACATTATTTAGGTTTATATGTTTGATCCATATTTGAAGATTATATACCTCTTTACATTATTTTTCCTAAACAAAAAATATGTGATAAAATAAAATTAAAAAATAATTTAAGACAACAATATAAAATAGTGCATAAAAAAGTAATACCTCAAATTCAACATGTATTTGAGAAATACTATTTTCACCACATAATGAAGAAATTTAAATGTGAATGATTTTTTATACCCCCTTAATTTATTTCTGTAAAAAAATTATATTATATTAGTATGAAACATATTATTCGATATTAAATACGTTTATTCAAGACTTGGAAAATATGATAACAATTGAATATGGTTTAAATGAATGAATTATGGAGAAAAATAGTACTTGTCCAACTAAATATTATTAAAACTATACCAAATTCATCAATTTGTCTACATGAATGTGTTTGGGCCTTTTTTCCATAGCATCATTGTGTGTTAAATTGTCAAAATAAGCTACAACCTTTTCCCATAGAATCATTATGTGTTAAATTTTCAAAATAATCTACAATTAAATAAAATTAGTAGGCTCTACATGTAACATCCAATTTCTCAATTCCCCAATGATAAGGTTCATGCCCTTTAAGGAAGTAATCTAATAACTAAAACATGAAAAATGACATCATATTTATAAAAAATTATTGAAAAAACTATAATAGTAATTTTAATGACTAAATATGTACCTTAATTACATCCCACACATTCTAATTTTTTAAATCTAATAATTACTAGTCATGATTATCTAATGGTAATATCCCAGGGTTATGAAAAAAACAATGAGAGAAGATAATATTCTGGTTTAATTTCCAATTGGTTGAAGCAAGTCATTGACATATACAATAAAATGATCTTACAAGATTTTATACGTGTTAAATCCATGACACTTTTCATTTCCTAAATGACTTGTATGAGCTCCCCTTCTCCTCGTAGTGTCTAGACAAGGAACATTAAATTATTGAGTCAATTCAACTGGTATTTCATCAAAAATTCATATTGATGACTTAATTGTTGGAGAATTTTCATTATTTTATATTTGAAGAGATTTTAACCATTCAAATAAAATCAATATTTTAAAATATGTTTAAACACATAAAATCATTATAATAAAATCAATAATTTTCATAAAATGGAAAACAACTTACCAAAAATATGAGTTTCAAATCTTTAATATTCCACCATATAAAGAAGAACAATGATTTAATAATGAAAATGATAATAAAATAAATGAGGTCGTATATTTCATTAACATAATAATTATTTTTTAGAACATGAATCACCTATTAAATGATATATATTAATATGTTTTATTGCGTTTTATTCATTCATAAACTACTTAAAACAAATATGGGGAATAAACAACTATAATTTATATACAGGAAACATAAAATAGTATCAAATTAATTGAATTAATAAATTACAAGAAAATTAAATGTTGAATCATTAATTTTTTATTCCTCTATCAATGACTAATTTTTTTCAGAGGAAATAAAAGGGTTCTCTATTGGAAATAATGAACGTTTCAATGGTTTATTTGATGCCACTTGTCTTTTGTTTCTAGAAAACATGGATAAAAAATTCTAAAAATAAATAAGAAAAATATATCAATAAAGAAAATTAAAATTATAGAAAAAAGAGAGTATGGGTAAATTTAAAGAAAATTCATAAAATTATACTATCAATTGATATTTTATAATCATCGTTCTCTTTATTGAAGCGTTATTATTGGATACCATGTCAAATACTACTATATATGAAATAAAATAACGAAAATACTATATTAAAATATACACGTTTAAAATATAAAGTTAAATTTTCAATAAATATAAAATAAAAATAATAAAAAACTAAAACTAAAAAAATTATTATGTTTTATAAAATATATAACAATAAAAATCATAAAACATGTCATTATCAAGATCAAAGTCATAAGAATATTATTTTTCTTAATTTCATTATTAATCATTAATGTCTTCATGCCACCCATCAAGGAAATAGTGTTAAATATCCTTAATTAAAAATACTTCCTTATCCAAAATAGATTAATTTTCCACATTTACATTATCTTTAAAGTAGGCTTGTAAGCCATACACTTCTGTTATAATATATTCTACATTTCAAACAAGTATCATGGTTTAGTGATGGTCACAACCTGAAAATATTTATCTTTAGATTCATCCAAATAAAACACTTGTAATTATTGAGATATAAGTACAAGGGGACCATCCATTTTAATAATCATATTATGTTTGGTGAGGGAAAATCCAAAATTATCTTCTTTGACACCTTCAATGGGATTAACCTAACCACAATGAAATAAAATTACACTCTATTCCATTTGGGTAAATCAACTCAATAATTTATTTCAACCCTACATAATACTACACATTGTTTGTATTTTTGGTTACACTCGCAATAACAACAGAATTGTTTGTTACACTCCTCTAACCAAAATATTTTAGACACCCATGATAACCATTGTAAGAGAATGTTGTTATTGTTTTAATCCACATATAAAGAAACTGACTTAAATGTTTCAAATAAATACATATATAATTTGAAACATAAATAATAACAAAAAACAAGGAATGTTATAAAAAAATAAAAAATAAAATTCAAAGTATTTTATAAATTCCACTTTATTAACAAACCATTTATAAAATATATTTTTTATGGATGTAATCAATGATATTTGGTATATGTTGATATTTTTTTATTAAAAATACATAGTTCCCTCTAATAATAATAATAATAATGTTATAATTTTAAATAAAATGAAAATATAACAAAAGTCATGGTTCTGTATCTTAATATACATATACTTGAAAGTCATTACTGTTTGTCAAAAAAAATTATATGATTTTGGTATCATTGAAAATTATGTTTGGATATCTTTATTTTTTTGATATTTTAGGACATTTTAGAGAGAGTATTGATTTACCTTTATGTTCTTCATCAATGTAACCATCATATTTTCTTGTTGGAATATTTACTCTCATTTGAATTTCACACAAATATCATGAAAAATGTCATATAGTCTTCAATAATGCATCCTTCATTAATTGAACCTTTTGGGTGAATTTTTTATGAACACATATTTTCAATATTTTCCAAATCCTTCAATTAATAAACATAAATTATTTAATTAAATTCATATAAAATGTTAAAAAACTAAAACATATTTTGTGTACCCATCAATTCGATACAACCAATGATAATAAATAGGTCCAATAATCATGGATTCATATTTTAAATGAATTACTAAATGTACTTTGATGTCAAGAAAGGAAAATGGGATTATACACCCCAAATGAAATAGTATGGAAATAATATTATTAAACCATGAGATTTTAAAAGAAGAAAATTATATTTTATAGTATAAACGATAGACAACATTGAGAATATATGAGAATGTAACACCCCAAGATTTTATGATATATTTATTTAAAATAAATATAATCTCTTTAGTATATTTTTGTACATGAAAGTATGAGATTTTTATGTTATATAGTGTACTCAAAACACAACACCAAGTTTTAATGACAAATGATATATATAAAAATTATAACCTTGCCATTAAATTATATGGTAAGAATAATGTTAACTAATGTTGGATATATATATATATATCGGTCATTTTAATATTCCGACCTGGATATCACTAAACCGGTTCCCCAATCTGATTAGTTACTTGGCCTCTAGAGCACCTCCCCGTACACCAGAGGCTGACGACCAGTCATAAGGGCCTAGGTTGTGATAGTGGGAAGACTATTCCCTCATATTAGAGTATGAAAACAGTGGAAATAAATAACTATCATACACAACAATCAATAAACACAGTGAAGAATCAGGAAATAAACTGAAATAGAAGTATTGGGATTTACTACTAACACTAATCAAAACAACATACCCTATCTCCAACACCTATGGAATTGCACCATCCCGATTAGTAGAAGAACATGAGTATATCCACTCGAACATGAAACTCCAGGTCCTAGCCATATCCTCCATGAAACTATGATCAACAAAAAAAGAATACATATAGTCTATAGATACACCATGAAGCATGTGCAAGGTTCATAAATAATCACAATAGGCCACCGTAAGAGAAACATATAAGGTATGCTACTATAAGTTTATGAAAAAAGTAAATCACTCTACCTAGCTGAGACACAACTGAAAAGACATGTAAAACCAAATTGTGAAACTATTGTCGATCCCATGTCTGTAGTCTCAGACAACTAGGAAAGTGTCACCATATATTTCCATATCTATATACATATACATATATAGACCCACACCAATATATTTTTACATAAATCTGAATAGTCATGAGTATGTTAATATATATAATAAAAATAATAATAGCTAATCCTTGTGTCTGTAATCCCGATCTCCAAGACATCTTGTTTCTCAGAATTGAATTGGATGTCATACCACTCAATCCATGTATGATTAAGTTGTTATTTGGGTCAATAATCCCCCTCACCATGAATCCACATTAGAGAATACTGAAAATGTCTCTACGCAAGCTACACCACAATGATACTCGTCATACACCTGGGTTCACCCACACTAGCCTTCAATCATTGTAATGAAGGATTCTAGGGATAACATCTATACATCCTATAAATGATCCCCAATCTAGACACCACACTACTCAATCCATCTAAATGTAGTCCAATGTCTGAGTCCTAGGTCCCATCCAGAAGGTGGTTATGACATTGTGACTTAGACGAACCCTAAGGGTTTGACCCTTTGGTGATTTGTAGGATATCTCAACAGTGATATGTCATACCCACCCCTTGAGATCCAATGTGATTTTCAATAATTAGTGTGAGACTCCATATTCATCAACATTGACAATGAAAATGGATCATAAGCCAAATCCTAGAAATAAAATCCAGATATCCTCATCATATGGAAAACTAGGGAGAGTGTAGTCTTCCCCCATAAGCCATAAGTTGAGGAGTGTGTAATCATCCTCTATAGACCACAAGGCAAGGAGAGCGTAATCATCCACCAAAATCCTAGGTTGAGTAGCATATAATCATATTCTTTTAACCCACAATCCATGTCGAGCATGATCATACTCATAACTCATGAGATCATAGTCATCCATGTTTATCATTACTAGGGACATCATTCCCATATATCATAATCATAGGCACAATATCCAGATTATTAGAAAAAAACTTTTGGAAAATCCTAGTAAGGTAATAATCAAATATAAAGGCTCGACATCCAGATCCAAGGTATTTCCTTTGGGTATATAAATAAAAATATGAAAATATAATGGATCGTAATAATAATACTAGGAAGAAATTCTATTCGTCCCAAAGAGAAATAAAGATGCCTCGCTTCAAGATCATAATACACAAACCTAGATCCACTTCTTTTAGTCATTACAACATCAAAAATAAACATTATAAAGGATAAATAAAAGAGTAGTAGAGTTAGAATGCATAAAATCAACACTACATCCAGAAATCTGTGGGATTAAAAGTTTCACACTAGTTTTAAGGTGCCACCAATTAACATCTCTACCCAAACCTAGTGTGAAAACTCAAGTTCATTCGAACAACTAGGAACCCACTATGTACATCATGCCAAGACATAAGGGATGCATCATACTTGGTATCATTGTGGTCTAAAAACAAGTGATGTAATCCTACATAGGATCCATATATAAAAAAGAAATATGATGATTCTTATAACGGATCCTCTGACAGTAAGAAACGTTTAGGCATCCTATATCGGATACTAGGAACAAGAAATGGGTTAATTCATCCTATAGGGGACCCTCTATAACGACATAATAATTTAGAGGCATCCTAAATGGGATACTCATAATGGTATACATGTAAATGGATCCCCTGAGGGATTACCATGGTCATTATGTAAGAAATAGAATCCCACATGGGATCCTTAATAACAAAAAGAAGATATCAACATCCTACATGGGATAATCTTAGTAAAAACATAGGAAGAGGAATATTGTAGGAGATCCATAGAAGAAACTACTCTCACAAAATCTTAGGTCATAAGGTCACATATCACAAGGGAGCTGTCCTCAAGGAAAAATATACAAAGGAAACAGTCTAGAGATATAGTTCAGGTCTCATCTCGGATTAGGTATCACTATCAGGAGACATTGGTTATAATTACTAGAGGGGGAATCTCTCCATTGGAAAGATTTCCTATATGCCACCTAGGAGTCCTCAGAATATCACAATTTTTTACAATAATCATCTAAAAAAGATACTTATTATAAAATAATCCTGGGTACAATTTTGACTCCTTAGTGAAAATACTAAAAATCCCAGTATGGTTGAAATGGTGAATTACATTGCGTGTCTTTCTAAGAACACAACATGTAATCCCAAATCCCCACCTGGGTGAGTATTTTCGCTAGATGTGGAAAATAAATAATGAATTATATGATGTGTGAGATGGGTATATGGAATGTAACCTACACGGGGTACCTTCATGTCTCCCTCAAATGGAATGGACATGTATTTGGCCTAGTTCTATACATCTACACATCGCGTGACCCACATGAGTTCTAGACATGTACTCTACATAACTATGTAACCCTATAAGATAATCCTAGCCAAGTACTCGGATACATCACCAAGCACTAGTACATAGAGTATACTCCTAGGTAGATGATTTGTACTTCAAAAACATGATCTTCCCGAATCCAAAAGAACAAACGGGTTGCGTTCTCTGAAACACACAGTGTGTAGTCTGAAACCCCATTCTCATCTACAAAAACTACAGATCGAGCCACAAGGGGCCATAAAAAAGCATATAATGGGGTTGAAACTTAAAAAAATTTATGGTGGTTTATGGATAAAAATAAAAAACAACCTACCTTTGGGAAGAATCTGCAGAAGCTTCACCCATTTTCATGATCCAATGTTGTTTCATGTTGATCCGGTACATCCTGAGCTTTGTGATAGAACATCCTCATCTCCCTCTCTCTTTCTCTTTCTCCATCTCCCAATAATCTCTCTCTCTCAGTCTTATGAAGGGTCATGAACATGGGCATAGACGAGAATCATGGAGGAAAAGAAATAAAAGTAAATTTAAATAATAAAATGGAAGAAAAGGAAAAATAAAAGAAAAGAAAAAGGTCTCGAGCCAAACCCGACACCCAACACATGTTTCTACAACTATTAAAAAAAATCCCCATTATAGAATAAATGGAAGAGAAAAAATCTCATTCTTATGATCCATTCAAAATTTATGACTGAACAAACAAACAAAAATAAATTAATATTTAATTTATTTAATATTAATTATTAATTATTTCTCTAAAATTTGGACTTCTCAGAATTCCACCAAACTTCTGTTTTGGAGAAAACACCATATTATAAGACTAATGGGGAGGTTATAGAAATTATCCAAGATCATATTATAGGAAAAAATACCACTTTAACAGTTACAAGCATCCAAAATCAAATATTAAAATTTTTGCTCAAAATTTTAGTCTGAAAACAAACACGGGTCCTTACAACCTTCCCACCATAAACCCTATCATGCTTGAGAAGCTTGGTGGTAAGACTATATGCAATTCTCTCAACCCAAGAATATGCACAACAATATATCTAAAATGTCCAATTACTATCCTCATAACATCAAAAATAATATTCTACATAGAATATGTTTGAATATGACCAATTCAGTACTCCCCACTATAGAATGTCCTTATTGTTATCTCAAAACCCAACTCTAAGCTGAAAAACCCACCAAATCTCTAACTTTAAATATAAGATGTGATTATACACCCTCTCATTTACAATGGGTCACTACCCACCATATGTATTACCTTACATCACTCCTTAAGTGCAACCTCAACATGTTTCCTCATTAAGCCAAAAAAGACATTTAAAAAGAAAGAATCTTGGTATATGGGCGAATCTATTTCAATATAAATAAGCCAGTGTCAATATAGAGAATTATTGCTTATTATAAGAGTAAACTAAGATACCATCTAAGGGTGTGTATAGATTTTTATGATCCATTCTCACATCCTTTCAAAACATGACTAGGATTAATTCATGTATTAAATGACCTATGGTACACAATTTATTCATGACCTACAAGGGTGGATGCACCTCATGTTCATGAGGAATGAGTCATAAGTCTCAACATCAAAAATATAATGACCTTATCCTTTTACACATATAATTATAGGATTTCAAACTTAATAAGACATCTAATACAAACCAAGGATTGTAAATCCCAGTTTTTTTTTGGAATATTAGATCCAAAATTTGAAAGAATGAAACCAAAATAAAAACATCATTTATTTAATCTTCATAATGAGATCCCAACACCCTTTTATCCCTTACAACTTCACCGGATAACCTGGGTAGACAAGAAAAAATGGATGATCTAAAAATCTTAGTAATGGTATAAAAATTAGAATAAAGGATAGCACATGGGTTTGAAGGCATAACGTGATAACATAAAAAAAGACATGGAACATGAATAAACATATGCAAGAATAAAATATAGAACATGTGATAATTTAATCATGGAATCATCATAATGTGGTAGCAATATAATACATGACATAAGCATGATTCAAGGAAAACCACCAAGACCATTGCACATGGACCATGAGTCAAGGCTAACAACTAGGACCGTCGCAAATGACGTCTCATGAGATGAACCATTACCCAATAAATTTGATAACTATCTGGGTTCTCCCATCATAACATGTTCATGAATATGTTTTCCACTTAATAAATCATACATAAGGAATCAAACACAAACATAAGGGTTACTCATGGAAAGAATTTGTTATCATAATGAAGTGAAAAGTCATATCAAAAGGGAATATCACAGTAGTGTGGATGAAAGAATGGATTTAAATAATACATGGACATTGACAAGGTAAAATAAGCATATATAATGATATTTTTTTTCAAAATTAAGTAAAAAATGTTTTTTGATATTTTATAAATATAACATTTTAGTGCGTTTTAAGGAAAGTGTTAATGAGTATTTAAAAATAAAAAAGGAATAATTTTTTTATGTTAAACCAAAAATGGAAAAATATATACTTTCATGATAAAATTATTCATTTAAAAAAAATGGTGGCTTAAAATAGATTATATATTGTATTGAAAAATGGGAAATAAATCATGAAGTTCCATTGAACCGAGACTGCTTATAAAAAAGAATTGAGAAGGGACCCTTTTTAAAATTAGCATATCACCGAATGAGGGATTAAATTATTTGGATACATGATTTTGGAACATATAAACGGAATTTATAATAATTATATAAAAATAAATAAGAGTTAAATTATGGTAGAGAGAGAAAGTGTAATCCAAAGAAAAAAAGGAGGTTGGGAAAGAATCCCATACCTTATGTCAGAAACAATTATACACTTATAATTAATGTCTTGAGTAATAAAATTATTTTAATTAATTAACAATTAAATAACCTATTATATATATAATTATTTATTATAACTATATTAAGTCCATTCAAGGTATTTTTCATTAGTTATCAGAAACAATTTTATTATCTAGGAGTGTTAATTTCCATGGTTTTCATGATCTATTTACTTGTATACGTGTATGGATGATCATGTAATATGAGAATAGTTGTATAGAACTAAAATTATGTGATATTAATGAAATTACATAAAATTAAATGGTTTTATATGTCATTCAGTTATCTAGGGTGAGGTTGAATCATTATATAAGACGTTAGTGATAATTGTTTGGATTATTTTGGTGGTTTTTGATCATCACAACAAACTCGTTTTGTTATATCATTAATTATTATGTGTAAGTTGTAGTAACATAACATAAAAAGGTTATAAAATAAATTTTAAAGTCTATTTAAACCCTTATAATGGTTTTATGACAAGCCATGAAGTCGGTGAAGTAATATAAAAAAATTTCATTCTCAATGCTGATAAATAAACACCTCATGGATGATGTATTTCATTTTTAGAATAAAGGGAGATTCAAGGAGGGTTGATGATGGTTTATTACATTATAATAAAAACATTCTAGTATATTTAATTTACTATTTTTATCATGACACTTGGATGAAGGGTGGTTATGAGAGAAAAATAAGATAAAAGAACATGAAAGGAAATTAAAAGAAAAGAAAAAGGATTTTACCTTTTGAGTTCTTCTCCTTGAGATCCTACGTAGGGAAAAGGGTGTAGTATTTTGTTGAGAAAAAGGGATACTAAACGTGGGGGAGAGGCTTAGAAATTGTATTAGGAATATTATGGATAATTTTCAAAGAGTTGAAGGTTTGAAGAGAATAGTTGGTGAAGGGGTGGTATTTATCGTGGAGGAGAGGAGTGTTTTCTCATTATTTTATTCAATAGTTTGTTATATTGGATCAAGAATATGAATAGTTTGAGAATTATAACTAAATATATAAAAATAATGAATGAATGTTTAAGATTATTGTCTTATATCATCCATAAATCATTTATGACTCACTAAATCATTTATTTGTTTAATATCATAAATTACTTTATTTTACTATTCACCATAAAATCAACTATTTCAGAAAAATCCTAAAATTTCACAAAAACCTTTTTCCAATGTGTAGAATTCAAAAATGTACGGTATTTTATGAAAATAATTTTCTAAATATGTGAAATTTAATTTTTAAATAAAATCATCATTTACTTGAAAAATATTAATTTTAAAATTATAACTAATTTTATAAGACTTTGACAAATTAGTTAGGATATCATAAAATTAACTTCTAATCATATGGAAAGAAAATATTATTTTATAAATAATTTTTATGAAAATAAATTTTCTTTTAAATCATTATAATAATTTTATAATTTAAAATAAACATTTATGTTTTATAAAAATATCAACACTTAGTTAATAGTTTCTAAAACATTTATTTAATTATACTTTGATATAGTTATATAATATTATTATTTATAAGATTAATAAATATTATTTATACTTTATTTGGAGAGGTTACAAATCTATTGGCTAGTTTACTAGTAACAAGTGTCATATTACTATTCCAAAGGTCAAATTACTCTTCCATTGGTAAAAGTTCCTTAACTTTTACAAATATATATTAAACCATTAATTAATGATTTATAAATTTTTATTTTTTTTATGTAAATTTATTTGATTTTTTATATATGAATTAATTTTAATAAGGTAATTTCTATTGATATAATTCTAGGTTGCTACATTCATCTACCCCTTATGAAATTTCACCCTAGAAATTTTGTTTTACATACTATGGTAAAAACAAGTTAGGGTACTTCTGCTTCATCGCTTCCTCTGGTTCTGATGTTGCCTCATTGTATATATGGTTATGCCCAAGTACTTTTACCAGGAGAGTAGTCTTATTTCATATAACATTATCTCAATGTTCGAATATCTTCATTGGCTGCTCCACATAATAGAGGTCATTTTCCAACTGTACCACCTCTGAATTCAGTACATTTGATGGAATCGATATGTACTTCATCAAGAGGGAATTATGGAATATTTCATTTAGTTGATACATGATTGGTGGATGTTTTAGTTTATAGGACAAAAATCCAACATGATCCAATATCTAGAGGGCACCGATGTACCTAGGACTTAGCTCTGCCTTATTCCCAAATATTATGATCCTATTCCATGGAGATATGTGGAGTAACACCATGTCTCCAATATTAAACTCTAGGTCTCATTGAATAATGTCTACATAACTCCCTTGTCGACTTTGTGATTCCAAAATATGGTACTAAATGGTTTTCACCTTTTCAATCATTTATTCAACCATTTTAAGTCCCATTATCCTACATTCACTGATTTTATCCTAGCATGCTATGGTTCTATATATTTTACCTTAAAAGGGATTTATATAAAGCTATTTGGATTCTCTAGTGGAAACTATTATAGTAGAAGAACTTAACCAGAGGTAGATGTTGGTCCCATTCTCCCTTAAAGTCCATAGAACACTCTATCAACTTGTATTATAATGTTTTAATAGTTCTCTCATATTGATTATCAGTTTGAGGATTGTAGTCCGTAATGATGTTTAGATGAGCATTTAGAACATATTGGATACTTTTCCAGAACATGGAGGGGAATCTCATATCTCGATCGGATACAATAGATAGTGGTACTCCTGGAAAACTTAATACTTCTATGATGTATATCTATGTTGGTTGATCCAGTGATAATTCCCTTCAAATTGAGATAAACTGAGTTTTATTTGTAATATAATCCAAAAAACCATATAGAATAATTTCCCCTTAAAGTCTTCGGAAGTCTGGTGACAATTTCCATAGCGATGTTTACAAATTCCATGATAGTATAGGTAATGGTTACATAATCCCCTTTTATTTTGTCCTTTTAGCCTTCAATTATTGATGTACCAGGAACTTTTATGTATACTCAATTATCTCATTCTTCATATTATCCCACCCACAGTGCTCTCAGAGATCTTGATACACATTTTTCATCCCTAAGTGAAATGATATGGTCGAGGTATGTGCATCATTCATATAAAATATCTTTATCTCTATATTTGATGGTACATATTGTTGTGACCCAAATCTAATGACTCAATCCTCAACAAATTGTAACATGAGGATTTCCCATTTTTGATAGCTTCCACTTTTCTTCTGAATTTCTATAACAATTCTTTGAGAATGTTTTATTTTCTACAGAAGGGATGGTTGAGTAATCATTTGAGAAATGATTTATGATTTTTATTCCTTAATGATTCCCATGTACAGCCTTTTAATGTATAAGAATATTGGATCCTTATTAGTTCTTATCACTGATAAATATGCAAGATCCTTTCTACTTAGAGCATCTGCCACTTTATTTTCTTTACCAGGATGGTAGAGGATTGATCAGTCATAATATATCATGAGATCCAACCATATTCATTGGGGAATATTAATATCCTTCTATGTGAATAAATATTTGAGACTCTTGTGATCAATATATACCTCACACTTCTCCCCCATAGAGATAACACTGGTATATTTTCAATGTAATGATCATAAGTTCCAACTACAGATCATTCTTTGGATAGTTTTTCTCATGAATTTTCAACTACTTTAAGTCATAGGATATCACTTTTTTATTTTTCATCAGTATGTAGCCTAAGACATTTTTTGAAGCATCACCTACACTACAATGAGTTCCCCACATGTTGGATGTGTGAGCATTGGTGCAGGGATAAGACTTTTTTCAACCCTTTAAAGTAGTATTCACATTAACTAGTCCAGAAAAACATCAATCCATTCCAAGTCATCTTGGTTATTGGGTTTGGAAATCCTGATATGTTTTTCACAAATCATCGGTAATGACTAGCTAGAGCAGGGAAACTACATATATTTGTTATAGATATTGGGCTGGGCCACTGTTCAATTGCCTTTGTCTTATAATGGTTTACAAATATCCCCTTTCTAGTGATAAAATGCCCCAAGAATGATACTTTATCCATATATAACTCACATTTAATATAAATTTCGTATAGTTTGTCTCTTCCAAAAGACTTTAGCACAATATTAAAATACTTCTCATGTTCCTCCCTACTCTTGGAGTATATTAGAATATCATCAATAAAGACTACCAATTTTTTTAGAGAATCTCTAAAGATTATATTCATTAAATCCATGAAAATTGACTGAGTGTTAGTGAGTCTAATGTAATCTCTATGAACTCGTAGTGTCCATAATTATTTGAAAGATAGTCTTGGAAATATCTTCCCTCTTCACTATTAATTGGTGATATCCAAGCTGAGGTTCCACCAGAGAGAAATACTTGGCCTCAAATATATTATCAAACAATTCATATATCCGTGGAATTGGAAACTTGTTCATTATCAGGACTTTTTTGAACTCGTGATTATAAATACAGAAGCACATCAATCCATAATTCATCTTGATGAAGAGGACTGTTGCACCATAAGGATAACAACTCGAGAATATAAACCCCTTGTCCATATTTTCTGGTAACTTCTTTTTTAGTTCCTCCAACTCAATGGTGGTCATTTTTTAAGATATCTATGATATTGGCAGAGCTAAAGAAATATGTTCAATATAGAACTCAACTACACAATCAATAGTAAGACCGAGAAATTCTTCATGGAACACATTATTGTATTCCCTTATAATGGGCATGTCTTTGATAATGATATGATCCTTTGACTCAATGATTTTATCTAGACATGCTTTCTCATCTGGTAGTAATATCTACACTTGAGACATTGATACTGAAGAATATTCATCATCCTACTTAAACTTTTAAATAATTTGAGGATTCTTCTGGATGTAAAGAATGATATCCTTTTCCTAGAAGTTTATGTTGTCTTGGTAAACATATATCCAATACATGCCCAATATATAATCAAACTTCTCCAAAGCATGTATGAAGAGATTTTATTGAAGGTTAAGTCCAAAAAAATTAACTGGGGAGGAGTTATATACATTGAACCAAAGAATTTTCCCATTTTATATTCTCCTAGATAATTAAACATCCATATTTTGAGGGGATGTTTGAATATTTCTACTAAAATTTGAAGATATTAATGATAAAGTAAAACTAAAACCAAATAATAAATTCGCTATTCTGGAATAAAGAACTATCTTACTTTTCACTACATCATTATCAGGTTCCACATCAGTAGTAGTTATAAAATATTCCCTTACTTGCTACCTTGGAGGTTATTATTGTTTATTTCCCCAAAAAAACCTAGGATTAGGGAAATTGGTCACATAATTCCCATGTTACTTGTAGCTAATACACTACACTACATGATGCATGTTGATCTGAAACTTCCCTTATTCCTTCAAATTAGTGGGATTATGCATATACGATTGACATTTGTTATCCAATTTATCCATTATTCTACATTTGAATCATTTACAGGTTCCCTTTAGATAGTTCCGAAGATTCCTCTTCACACAATTGGACACATGGGATATTGGGTTTTTTTCATCATGGTATATATCATTTGAACCCTCTATATTACACTCCAATTCCTACTTTTTATCTATTGGAAAACAATACCACTGAGATTCTCCGATCTCCATATTGATATTAATTCTAATTCAAACAATCACCTTGTAATTTTCAAAGTATAGAATCTCAAACACTTTTTGTATACTTTAATTTATTCTTCTAAAGAATATATCTTCCTTTATTTTACTGTTCATGGAAAAGTGATAGGCATACCATGAAAACCTTGTAAAGTTTTCATCATATGCTTTAATAGACTCATCTTCTTTTTTGCTTCAATATAAGGAACTCCCTTTACATTTTAACATAGTGTGTATGGTGAAAATATTTACTGAAAAATATTTTCTTGAATTCCTCCCAATCCATTGAATCAATTTCTTCCTTTGAAGTTGAGTTCTTGATCAGTGTCCACCACTGATCAACTTCCCCATCAAAATTAGAGACCACCAAAACAACCTTATTTTCTTCTAAGCACTGGAGGATAGTGAATATGGAAATGATATATTGTTCTACAAGGAGGGGATTAGAAGGTCCACTAATGATACGAGGACTTTGACACATGAAAAATTCAACTGAATCTTATTATATCTTAGGATAAAGAGGGAGTTTCTCATGATTCATGTTATTATTCATAAATCTAGAAAACTGTGCATGTATTGTCCAAAATATTTGAGTACCCATTACAATCATATTTGGAATTTCATTATGGAAATCATCATATTTACTATCACATTTATTATAGTCATGAGTTCTCATATTTCCAGACATTAACTGATAAAAGGAAAGTATAGTTAGGGGATTGGATAATTATCTACTAAGAATATAAAAAAATATAACATAGAAGGATAAACATGAAAATTAAAAATATATCCAAACTTTTGGTACCCTAATTTTTAATCTAGGTAATTCATGTTGATATAATTATCCTTAGTGTTCTTACTAAGGTGTTCTAGTCCAAATCTCCAAAAACAAACTAGACTATCCTTTGATACCAACTATAATGTCCATAGACTTTTATACATTTCATGACATGTTTTTAAGCATAAATACCCATCCAATACAAACCAAGGATCCTAAATTATTGAGTATTTGGATGATTAAATACATAATTAGAAATCCTAAAACCAAAATAAAAAAATCATTTATTTAATCTTCATAATGATCTCCTACCACTATTTGATCGCTTAGATATACGTAGGATATCTTGGGGACACATGAACCAAGAGATGATATAAAAAGCCCGGAAAGAGACTAAACATAAGAATAAATCATAACACATGGATTTAGAGGCATAACATGATTACATAAAAAAGGAATGTAACATGAATAAACATATGGAAGCATAAAATATAGAACATGAGATAATTTAATCATGGAATCATTATAACATGAAACTAACACTAAACATGACATAATCATGAGTTAAGTATCATTGCACATATAATAGAATTAATCATGGATAACCACCAAGACTGTTAAAAATGGAGAATCAGTCAAGGCTAACCACTAAGACCATTGTAGATGATATCTCATAAGACTAAGAATTACCCGATTCATTGGTGAACTTTTTGGTGCACACATCAGAACATGTTTATGAATATTTTTCCCACATAAATAATCATACATAAGGAATAAAAGCCAAACAATAGGGTTACCCAAGAAAATAATTGGGTATCATAATCAAATAAAAAGTCTAATCAAAAGGAAATATCATAATTATTTCCATGAAAAAATTAATTTAAATAATAAATTGAAATTAATAAGATAAAATATGCATAGATCATAATAAGTGATTTAAATCTGATGTCAAATAATGTAACAAAAGTTTTTTGATACTTTATAAATAAAACATTTTAGTTCAGTTTAGGGAAAATATTAAATAGTTTTTAATACAAAAAAAGAATACTTGTTTATATAAAACCATAAATGATCCAAGATAGTTTATCATGATAAAATGAGTGATTTTAGAAAAATAAAGGTGGTTTAAAATAGACTATATAGTGTACCTGACAATGGGAATAAAATCAGGATGTTACCTTGAATCAGGCTTTCTAATCATGATGAATTGGTAAGGGAATATTTTTAAATCTTTAATATCCCTAAAAGAAAGATGAAATGATCTTTATAAATTAGTTTTTAACATATAATCAGAATATATAATAAGAATATAAAAATAATGAATATTTACATTATAGTAAAGAGATAAAGTGTAACCCAAAGGAAAAATAGAGGGTCATAAAGAAACACTTACATTATGTCTTTAATGGTTCTAAACTTGTACTTAATTTCCTGAATAAAAAAATAAAATAACATAATTAATATGTAGAAAAACTATTATACATGTAATATATTTATGATAATTTTATTATGTTCATTAATAATCTTTCTGTTGAGTTATAAGATACAATTTCATCATTTCAGAGTGTATAATTCCTTGGTTTTCTTGATTGGTTTACTTGTAAATGTGTATGAAAGATCAAGTAAAATGATTATAGTTTTCTCAAATTGAAATTACATGTTATTAATGAAATAAATAAAATTAAATGGTTTTATCATTCATTCGGTTATTTTGTGTAATGACCCAAAGTTTTCAATGGAAATTACCTTCTTATAATTATGTCATAAAAACACATGAAAACATAACATAATGAATTAATAAGTGCTAAGTGACCTCTAAACATATTTTTTTCACTTCTGTATTGGTAATTTTGAGAATCTGACATACACGGTTGTGTTCAAGATGATTTTTGGAGTTTAATAAAACAAAAAATAATTTTTGGTGAATAGTAACTACCCTTATGAATACTAACATACCCTTATGAATAGTAATATAACCCTTATTAATAGTAAATCATATAACATAAGAGTAACCTTACCCATGAATAATGAAATAAAATTTAGACATCTTAGAAAGTGAAAATTTAACCTTAGTAAACGTTTTGGTATTTTGTAAGTCATAAATAATTAATTTTAATTAATTAATTAATTCAAAAGAATTTTTTTTTCTTAAAATGTATTCATTAATTATCAAATAACTGTCTTATAGTTTTTATATAATTTTATAAGACCCTACATAATTCTTGAAAGCATTATAAAATCAGTTTAAATTTTAAAAACTATTTTTTAAGTAAATTATGATTTTAATTAAATATTAAATTAATAATAGCTAGAAAATTATTTTTTAAAAATGGAATTCATTTTTGGATTCTACACATCAAAAAATGGTTGGGGTAAATTTTTGGGATTTTTCTTAAATACTTGAATTTTTGATGAATAGTGAAATACTGTAATTTACAAAAAAAATGCTAAATAAGCTAATTATAGAGTCATGTGTGATGTTCTTCTGATGTAAGCCCACTTGGTTTGGTATCACATGATAAATTAATATTCCTGGTCATTCGAGAGTCACTATTTATTGTCTTAAGGGAAATTAATAAACTAATGAATTTTATATTAAAGAAACCTCTCTCCCCTCCACTATAAAAACCACCCTTCACACCCCCATTTCCTCACACCTCTCATGCTCTAAGACTTCTATAAAATCTGCCCCAACGACCTCCCTATCCCCTCTCCCATGTTAAAGAGCTTCTGGTCTCATCAAAATATCAAGCCTAGTTTCCTTAAGGAGGATCAGAAGAGGAAGATTTAATAGGTAATATCTCACCCTCTTCTCCCTTAATTTTCCTTTCAAGTTCAAGTTAATTTATTGATATCTCCCCATATATATTCATGTAAATGGTATTTTAACTCCAGTATTATACATTTAATTGAATTATATTATGGAAATGGGATATTATATCATCTAAACCCCTTTCCCTCTTCCTTTTATTT
The DNA here is from genome assembly GCA_963277665.1 of Viscum album. Lineage (NCBI taxonomy): Eukaryota > Viridiplantae > Streptophyta > Magnoliopsida > Santalales > Viscaceae > Viscum > Viscum album. The sequence goes on from OY728163.1 coordinate 667,070,867, forward strand.
TATTAATAAGGACATTGTTCATGAGGTGTTAATTTATCACCTTCAAGAACAAAAAGTTTTCTTCTTCCATTTCTACCATCAAATCTGGCCATGAAACAATTTTAATGGTTGAACCAGAATTTTTTTATATTTATTATTTCCAATTTATTGTTCTGGAAATAACCTATGGACATATTACGAATTGATAAGTTAAAACAAGTTCGTTGTGATCGAAAAACCGCCCAAAGTAACCCAAATAATCATCATTTAATTCTTATCTAATGATTCATACACATGGATATAATATGAATATTTATAAGGTAATTCAATATCCTGTAATATCATTTATAACATGTAATATCAGTTCTGTATTTTTACCCATGTTCTACCAAAACTTCAATTTAAGAATACAAGTGAACCGCCCAAGAAAACCATAAAAACAAACATTCCCAAATAATGTTTTTAAACTATATAACTCATCCAAAGGCACATAAAATCGCTTAATGAAACCATAAAGAACCATATTAATGTAAAAAGGTTCAGTATTTCTAATTAATGAATATAATGTCATTATACAGGACATTAAAGAGAAGAAAGCATTCAGATTCAAGGTAATGGGAAATTCTCGAACCCAACTTTCATCCTTCGGGTTCTTCCTCTTTCACTCCATTATTTTTGATATGGTTACTCCTTAAAGATCATTTTTTTTAAAAAAAATTCATTCTATTTATGGGATATACATGTTTGTAATTGGTTTTTATGTCAAAAAAATGTTTTTCAAAAGAACTCTCATTTTAAGAACACGCCTTTTACTTCTCACTCAAAGTGGACGGTTCTTGAAACATGTATGATATTCCCTCTTTCATTTGGGAACCCAAATATTAGGAATGCAATATTATGAGATGAAAACCATTACTTAACATGGGTTATTTATGTTCATTATCTATATATTTTCTATGTGTCATGCATGATAATGATAATATTATGAGGTGACGGGTGCACCCAGAATTATATAGCACAATATGAATATTTCAAAGTGATGGGTGCGCCTGGAATTATACAGTGCTCCAATGCATTGGGTAAAGTGATGAATCTCATGATTAAATGTGAAATGATGTGTGAACAAGATTCTAGCTTGGTTCACAAGTATGTGTGGTAGTTAACCACTAAGACATGATGTTTCATTTTTATGCATTTCCACATTTCCAGTCGTATATTTTTTCTTCCTCTCATGTTCACGATCTTTTTCCCATGTTATGATTATGCTCACCCCATGATATATTGTTCTTATATATCCTCTTACTGGGATTTTAGATCACCCCTTTTGATGTATATCCTTAGGTGGATGTGTGTACTAAGGAGAGGATAAGTCCCAATAAGAAGCTAGAGAAGAAGAAATTAAATAAATGTTTATGCTTAATGTTGTATTTGTCATGTATAATCCTAGTTTTCCCAAGACACTAAACCTTTGGATCCTCTATGTGCAATAATATTATGTTTTTTATCTTTAAAATTATGAAATATTAATGTAAGAAAATTCAGGGATGCAATATTTTGGGTGAGGATGAATCGTTAGATGAGACATTAGTGATGATCGTTTGGATTATTTTGGTGGGTTTTGATCATCACAAAGAACTGGTTTTGTATTATGATTTAGAATTATTTATATATGTTTGTCACAGAATATAAAAAGTATATAAAATAAATTTTAAAATATGTTTCAACCATTATAATGGTTTTATGAGCATCCATGAAGGTAGTGAAGGAAAAGGAAAACTTTCCATTCTCAATGGCGATAAATAAACACCTCATAGATGAAAATTTTCATTTTAGAATAAATGAAGAGGATATGTGGTTTGATGATGGAATATGAAATTATCATAATAAAATTATAGTATATATAATTTAATGTATTTATAATTCCAATTGGATAAAGGGATGTTAGGACAGAATAATCAAAAAAAGTACCTGAAAAAAATAAATGAAAAGAAATAGGATTTTACCACTTGAATTATTCTCCATGAGAACCTCCTCAATTAAAAGGGTTTAGTATTTTATTGATACCATGGGATACATAAATTGGGGGATAGGATTGGGATTTGGATTGAGTAGAATTTGTAAAATTCTGAAATCTAGGATGGTGTGAAGAGATGAGGTTGCAAGGGGTGGAATTTATATTCGAGGAGAGTGGTGTTTTATCCTTATTTCATTCATTGGTTTATTATTTTGGCTCAAAATATGAATAGTTTGAGAATTATCACTAAATTTATTAAAATAATGTAAGATATTTTGAAATTATGGGCTGAAATAATCCATACATCATATATGACTCAATAATTCATATATTTGTTAAATATAGTAAATTAGCGTATTTCACTATTTACAAAAAATTCCACTATTTTAAAAAAATCAGAAAAATTAACCCAAACCATTTTTGATGTATAGAATTAAAAAAACTGACTACAATTTATGAAATCAATTTTCTAAATATGATAAATATAATTTTTAATTAAAATAATCATTTACTCAAAAAATATAGATTTTAAAATTATAGTAAATTCTATAACACTTTGAAAAATTAATTAAGGTCTCATTAAATTATCTTATAATCATAAGTTAAAGAAATATTAATTTATGAATAAATTTTATGATAATAAATTTTATTTTATATAGTTATATTAATTATAAAATTTAAAATAAACATTTAAGTTTTATAAAAATATCAACACATAGTTAATCATTCTAAAATATTTATTTAGTTATACTATGATATAATTATATCATATTACCATTTAAAAGATTCAAAATATTTCTTTATAATTTCATCAGCGATCTTACAATTCTATTGGACGATTTCCTTTCCATATAGGTTATATTACTAATCCAAAATTAATGTTACTACTCGATCCGTATAGGTTCTTTAACTTATAGAAATATCTCTTATACCATTCATTATTTATTTATAATGTTTTTATTGTGTTCTCTAAGTAATTTTATGTGATTTATACTATATTAAATTATTATATAAAGGGAATTTACATTGATAAAAGTCTAGGTTATTACAAACACCTCAATGTAGATCCACATAAACTTATATCAGAATAAAATATATATACATATAAGTAAGGCCAATTGAATAAGCCTCAATCGTCATTAAAAATCTAACACTAGAAGGCCTATATGATTTTAATTGTTTATTCCAAATATAATATATGATATGAATCATTACTTTTCATCCAAGAGTCAAAATCCATCATCAGAATCTTGTTTATGGCCAATAACCATAGATCCATTGAAAATCATAACTTCAACACAACATGTGTGTCACTAAAGGTGAAAATAATATAAAACTATAACATCGCATATTAGAACAACAATCTCATAACCTTTGAAACCATGAATTCATAATGGGAGAAGTTTTCTCGATGCACTAGTTTTATATCCATCAAGGTTTCCAGCACATTCCTAATATTTCTATATACCATATCCCAAATTCCAAAGACTAGGAAAACAAAACCTCTAGTATAAAATTGTAATGTCTCGACCTAGATTCCACTAAAATGGTTCCCCATGCTGGTTGGATACTATGCTTATGTTTACCTCCTCGTATTCTAGAGGCATATGACCAGCCTCAAGGGCTTAGTTTTTTATAGATGGGTGACTATTACCTTATATCAGAGTAATAAAATAGTTAAAATAGATAAGAATAATACAATACAGCAAATAAATATAGTTGAGAAGTAGTAAATATACTGAAATAGAAGTTAATATATCAACTATTAAAACCATGATAAAACACATACCAGGTGTCCAAACACTATCAAACCACATCCTCCCGATCAGAATAAGCACACGAGCATCTCTAATTGATCATGGAACTCTAGGTCTCAGCCATATCCCCCATGAAATTGTGCTCATATTGAAAATCATACATAAGGTATACATGTATACCAAATTGAATGTACCAGGGCGAGAAATAATATTAGAAGGCCACCCTGAAAATTAACATATAAGGTATTCTGCTATAAGTGTATGCAAAAGAAAACCTCTCATCATAGCTGAGACACGAATGAAAAAATAAGTAAAAACAAAACATGAAACCACAGTCGAACCTTTGTCTGTAATCTTGACCAAATGGGAAATTTCATCCTTGGATTACCATATCTATATATGTATTCAAGTATAGTCCCATACACACGCACATATATATATTTCTGAATATTCACCTGTAAGTGATGAAATGAACATAAAAACCCACTACCAATCATGGGGTCCGTAATCCCGATCTCCTAGACATCTTAGGCATGGTAAATGAGATGGTTGTCATACCACTAAATCCATATATCATTACATTGATCTATGGGTCTATAATCCCAATCGAAATTTACCTAATGTATCCAAAACTGGAAATGTATCTATGAAAGCTACGTTACCACAGGGGGATACTCATCCTCTAGCAGGTTTCACCCATACTCACCTCGAATCACTGTAAAAAAGGATTCAAGGGAGTACATTCAGACTTTTGATAAATGGTAACTATGATAGAAAAAACAATGGTCATTCTATATAACACCAATCCAACGTCTGGTCCCTAGTTCATAATCCATATGTGGTCAAAATATTGTGACTCGAATGAACCCTAAGTGTATGACCCTTAGGCGAACTGTAGGAGATCTCAACGATGAGATGTCATACTGATCCCTCAAGATCCAAGGTGAATGTCAAATATAGGTGTGATATTCAATATTCATCTAACCTAACAATGAAAAGGCCTCATAATCCGGATACTAGAATGAATTTTTGGAGATCCTAATCATATGTAAAATTAGGGAGTCCATTGTCATCCACTATAATCCAATGTTCAATGTGAGCGTAATCATCCAATGTAGACCACAAGCCATGTAGAGTGTAGTCATCCACTAACAACCCTATGATAGGGAGTAATAATCCTCTTTGACCCCCAATTCAAGGGGAAAACAATATTACTCATCACATGGGAGAGTGTAATCTTCCACAAGTATCATTACTAGGGATTCCATTCTTATAGAGCACAATCATAGGCTCAACAACCAAATTTTTGGAAGAGCCTTTAAACAATCCCAATAAGGTAACAATAAAATATAAAGGCTAAATATCCAAATACCATGTCGTGCCTATGGGTACATAAATAAAAATATGAAAATAAGAAGGGTAAGAAGCAAGATCCACATAATAACATCCATGGATCCCAAATGGAATGAAATACTTCTCACATGAAGCTTAACAACCACCAACCAGGATGAACCTCTGGTGATTATCGCTACTTCAGCAATGAACATGTGAAGGGATTGTGAAAAGAGTGAGGGTTTAAAAATGCCTAAAACCAACACTATAGTCATATCCCCATAGGTTTACAAGTTTATAAGGGGATCTAAGGTGACACCTACTAACATCTATACCAAAACCCAATGTACTAACTTAGGGTTAGTCGAACATATGGGAACCCACTAGGTCCCTCAAGTAATGAAATAGGAGAGGAATCATACTCAGGATTATTGAGGTCTAAAAACAAGTGAATAAATCCTACTTGGGTTCCTTAGCTGAAAAAAAGTAGAGAATTCCAACAAGGGGTCCTATAATGGTAATCACGAATGGGGCATCCTATACAGGATCCTCCGAACAAGTCATAGGTGAAGGCATCCTATAGGGGAACCTGTATAAACATATAAGAATAAAGGGTAATCCTACATGGGATCCTCAAAATGGTATATGGGTAGAGGTATCCCATGAGGTATTCCCAATGTTATCATGTAAGAGAGGAAATCCCATAGGGGATCCATAATTATAGAAAGAAGTTCAGGACAACCTACATGGGATCCTATAGGTCAAAACGTAAGAAGAGTAATCCTATAGAAGATCCTCATAAGTAACTAATAAAAAAATATTTTGTAAAATATTTTTTTAATAATAAATGACATAATTTACTCACATTGTGATAAATATGTTCATTTATGAAACATTTGGGATTAGATTATTCATTTGAAAATTTGATGAAAATTTATTTTTACCCTTTTAAAATGCACTGTAGTATTTCACTCATAAATATTTTAATATGAAATTTTTGAACATAAAGTTTTATAAAGGTGTTCCTAGATTAATATTATACAACTCCTTTGGGGACATTGAAGCTAAATCATTCATTTTGTTAGACTAAATGGATGATGAAGGAAAAGGTGGGCTGGACCCACCGGATTGGACATTGGTTATGTATTGGGGCCATAAATCGTTCATCCGAGCTTGGTTTGGGTTCATATTTTGAGAGGATCTCACCAAACCAATTTTGAAAAAATATGTATGCTGTAATAATAGTTGGTTCATGCGTTTTGGAGATCAAATGGGTAGTGCAAGTTGGATTAACATATTTCACCAAGATTCCCAATTCACACTTGAAACCTCTTTAAACCTAGCCTCCCCTCCGCTAAATAAATTAGTTTTTTTCACATTTGGAGTGGTCAGGATGTGATTTAGGAAGTTGAGGGAAGATTATAGGGGGTTCCACTCCATTTATACAATCATTTCAACCAGGTTAGCTCTTGAAACAAGGATCCCTTCGCCGAAGCCCTCTTCTTATTCCTCATGTTGTAATGTTTGTGTTTTAATAATAAACTTATTTTTTCTTATTTAATTTATTATATTCTCTTTTGTTTTGTTCAAATTTCTTCTTCTCATAATATTTATAATTGTCCTGCAATCAAGAGTAGAAATGTGATTGGGTTCTACCCTTTCTTATCCTTTGTACATGAAAAATGTTTCTACGATGACTACACCGCCCATTGAAGAGTAGTTATTTTTAGTAATCAATCTACCTATAATATTATCCATTAATTCATTTTGAATCAATGAGATATTTTAATTCACTTAATATGATATATTAATTGTGTTTTTAATTTAAATGAAAATAATCAAGCAATTGAACAATTGACACAAAAACACGCGATGACGGAGGTTGTGTAAATTGTGAGAGTGCGATATTAATCGGTAATAAAAGACCACACGGGATAAATTTGTAGAGTTAAAATATAATCCCTAAACTCAATTAATCCTCATTTCCAAAGTGGATATGTGTTCTAAATAACCTATGACCATAATCTTACCTCAGAACCTCAATAAATGTAGGGTGTTGTGATTGTATGTTCTGAAGCTAGCCTAGGGTTTAAGTAAATTAATCTTTGTGGTTAAGTTAACTTCCATAGGGTTCTAGGGTAAAAAAAGTAGAGGATTATAATTAATTGAATTCTAATATAAATGATAATTACCAATAATTGAGTGAATAGGTAGAGTTATATCAATTATTCCTTCTAAATATTTTCTAAAAAACATCTTCTGGTTGTCTGTTTTTAATCGAATTTCATTTCAAAAAAAAAACAAAAAATGCAATATTATTCCAGAAAAATTATTCTAATTTTATAAACAATAAACACCATCATAATTTCAAGTAGTGTTTTTATTCTCTTTTATTTTATTTTTTTAATACATTTAAGAAGTTGTTTTAATTTACTTCCTCATTTGAGAGATGACCTTAGTCAGCCACTCTACTGTTCCTAAGAAACTAGAAACCAAACATCAATTGAAAGAGCCCACAATAGAGCCTTTCAAATGGCCACCATTTCCAGGGAGTCAAGTAAATATTTCATTCATTTAGAGGTACTTATTTTATTTTATATTTTATTCTCTTATTTTTTTTCTTCCTTCTTTACCCAATCTGATTTTCTTCTTCTTCTTATTTTATTTTCTTCTACTTATTTTTAGACCATCAACTCAAACTTCTCATTTTTATTTTACTATGGTCCACCTTTCTTATTTTCATTTTTTATTTTAGTTATGATATGAACTACTCCCGAAGATCTATTAGATCTTGATACTGAGATCGAACGCATCCTTGAGGATTGAATCAGACATTCGCAGTCTACGGGAAGTTTCAACATTCAACTAGTTGGAAAATTCCCCCACTCTCAGAAAATTGAAATTGGAAGAAATTAAAATTCATCCATAAAAAAAGAACCAATGGCTGAAAATAATTGAAATGAACTTAATATAACCATATGAGAATTGACTGCACCTGGTATTAGTTATCAACCAAATTGTATTGCATACCCAAATCTCAAATCGGACTTTGAACTGAAATCTAGATTAATTCACCTCTTCCAAAATTTCATGGACTCTCTGGTGAGGATCCCAATGAACACCACAAATAATTTAATGTTGTTTGATCAACCTTAAAACCAAGAAATGTGTCAAAAGATCAAATCAAACTAAGATCATTCCCATTCTAAATTGATGGAGCTGCAAAGGACTAGATGTGTTATTTAAAACATAAACATGTAACCTGTAGGAATGATTTGAAATGCCATTTCTTGAAAATATTTTTTCCAGAATAATGGAACACTTCCATTCGAATGGAGATATTGAGGATCAAGCAAGCCCAAGGGGAGTCAATGTATGAGTACTGTGAGTGATTTAAGAAGTTGTGTGCAAGAAATCCAATGACCAAATCAGTGAGAAACTCCTCATCAAATAATTCTATGATGAAATCACACCTATTTAGAGACTCATGGTGGATGTTGCGGCTAGAGGAGCATTGGTGGACAAGACACCAATAGCTGTACGTGCATTGATCGACAGAATGACCCAAAACTCCCAACAATTTTGCGATCGAGGTACACCACATGTCAGGGGAGTACATTTGGTAAGTCCATCTTCTCTTGAATGTCATTTGATTGACACCATGTTGGAAGAATTGAAAAATATGGTGAGATAGATTGGTTTGGATCAAAAGACATCCAAAACCCCTCCTTCCAGGCCTTATGGAATTTTCACTGGGAAAAGCCACCCAACTAATTGTTGCCCCAAACTACAAGAAACTGAAGATTGTGCGGTAGTGTCTCCTGGGATACCATATCAGTAGTAACAATAACTATATCCCCAAAAGAATATTGATTCCTTTTCACCAGTATACAACCAAGGGTGGAAAGATCAATCGAATATGAGGTATGGCTATGGACAACAAAAAAGGCCCCATTTTTAACAAAACTTCTAGCAGCCACCACCTTACTAACAGGGTTTCCAACAACCCCAAAGGAGATTTGAATCCCAATCATAAACAATCCAACAACAAGGGAATCCACCATCAAAGATAGATTCAAATACTGATGATCTTTTGAAACAAATTGTTCTTAATCAACAGAAAGAGTTGAAAAGTTAATGTTATGAGATGATGGAGTTGAAGACACAGATGGGCCCGATTGCCACTTCCCTTCAAGAACGGGTACGTAAGAACTCCAGAAATCAACCTTCCAAACAATCAACAAATACCAAGGGTAATATTAGTGCCATCACATTGAGAAGTTCAACGAAAACAACCGATATATCTGCACCTATCATTCCACCGGGATTCACCTCAACTCCAGAAAAGCCCCATTCTACACCAACTAATGAAAAATCCAAAGATAAAGACAAAGGTAAGAAAAAGATTGATGATTTTCCTCCTAAACCCCTTCCATGTTCAAACAGAGTTGTAAAAATGAAAAATATGGCTGAAGAAGCTATGAAAAAGGAGGTTTTGGATATATTTAAGCGTGTGGAGATCAATATTCTTCCACTTGAAGCCATCAAGTAAATCCCAAGGTATGCTAAATTATAAAAAGAACTTTGTAACAATTGAAAAGGGATCAAGGGAAATTAGAGGATCAATCTTGAAGGGAATGTTTCAGCACTCATTACACCAACTATATAAATACCAACAAAGAGTAAAGATCCATGTACATTCACTATAACTTGCACCATAGGAAAGTTGAACTTTTCTGATGCTCTTTGTGATTTGGGAGATTCCATAAATGTGATTCCTAACTCTGTATTCTTATCTTTGTAGGTTGGTGAGATGAAACTCATGAGAGTAGTGGTGTAGATGGTGAATAGAGCTACAATATATCCAGTAGGAGTCCGTGAGGATTTACTTTTCTGGGTAAAAGACATGATATTTCCAGTAGATTTATACATTCTTAACATGTAGGATGATCAGGTAAGGTGTCATGATCCCGTTATTTTAGGTAGAACCTTCCTCAAAACTACAAAAACTATCGTAAATGTCAATGAGGGTAAAATTTCCATAGAGTTTGGGGATGAAGTTGTGATATTTAATGTTATGGACTCCATGAAGTACCCCTCAGAGGACCATTCTGCATTTGTTATCTACCATTTTGAACCACCATATAAAAACCCCATGGAATTTGATTTTCCTATAATTAGGGATATTATGAGTATTGGTTCCAGTTTGATGTCTAAGAGTATTTTCACACCTATTTCTAATGCACAATACTCTCTTAGATTTTTTTTTGAAATGGAATCATTTTCTGATCATTTGAACTTTGATTATGACATGGATATTGAGTATGCTCATGGATTTGATGCTTTATTCTCTGATTTTGATGATTTCTATCCTGATACTGAATCTATTTGTGTAAATATTTCAGTTCCTTCAAGGTCTCCACCCATACACCACCCCCCTTCATTGGAGCTCTAGCCATTTCCACCAAATCTCAAATACTCATACTTGTTGAGTGGTGAGAGATTACCTGTTACAACTGCTAATAACCTTCATTTTGAACCTGAATAAAAACTTTTGAATATTTTTAGGGAGAACATTAACGCAATCAGGTGGACCTTGGCTGATATATTAGGTATTAGATGCTCCATTTTCATGCAAAAGATTCTTTTGGAGGATGGGGCTAAACCAGCGAGGAAGCCCAAAAGGATACTCAATCCAACCCTTCTGGAAGTTGTTAAAAAAAGGTTGAAAAATTGCTCGAGGTAGGTATAATCTATCCCATTTTAGATTCCCAGTGGGTGAGTCCGATTCAATTTATTCCTAAGAAAAGTGGTGTTACAGTTTTTAAAACTGAGAAAGATGAGTTAGTTCTAATGAGGGTTCAAAACAGTTGGCGTGTGTGTATTATTTATAGGAAAATAAATAAGTCCACTTGAAAAGACCATTTCCCCCTCCGATTTATTGATCAGATGCCTAAGAGAATTTTAGGGAAAACACACTACTGTTTCTTGGATAGATTTTCTGTATATTTTCAGGTTCCTATTTCTCCAGAGGATCAAGAGAAGACAAAATTCACATGTCCTTTCAGTACGTTTACCTACCAAAGGATGCCATTTAGACTTTGCAACACCCAAGGTACCTTCCAGAGATGCATGGTGAGTATTTTTATGATTTTATTGAGACCTGTATAGAGGTATTTATGGATGATTTTTCAATTTATTGGTCTTAATTTGATGATTTTATCTCTAGTTTGGGAAAGGTATTAAACCACTGTATTGAGAAGAATCTAGTCTTGAACTTTGAAAAGTGTAATTTCATGGTAGAACATGGGATTGTCTTAGGCCATGTAGTGTCAAAACAAGGAATAGACGTTGATAGATCTAATATAGAAATTATTTCATCCATTCCATATCCTTCATGTGTGTGTGATGTTAGATCTTTCCTAGGAAATTCAGGATTTTGTAGGCGCTTCATCAATTATTTTTGTAGGATCGCTCTTCCAATGTCGCAATTACTTCAAAAGGATTATGATTTTGTGTTTGATGATTCTTGAAGGACTTCCTTTGATGAGATAAAGAAGTTTATGACCACTCCACTGATCATACATCCCCCACAGTGGAAGATTCCTTTTTAGCTTATGTTCGATGCCTCCAACATTGTAGTTGGAGCTGTCTAATCTTAGAGGGTGGAGGGACGTTCACATGTGATTGCCTATACATCAAGGACACTAGATTCAACCCAATAAAACTACACAACCATAGAAAAGGAGTTTCTATCTGCCATATTTTCTTTAGATAAATTCCATTCATATTGATTGGGCTTTATAGTAGTTTTTTCAGACCATGCATCTCTAAGATACCTATTAAAGTAGTCGGATGCAAAGATCAGGCTAATCCGATGAATGCTACTTCTTAAATAATTTGACACTGAGTAAAAGGTCAAGAAATTGTTGGAAAACCTAGTGGTGGACCACATTAATAGGCTTACTCACAAACTATAGGATGAAACCTTGGACCAGGTACCACTTTGGGACACTTTCCCCGATGAACATCTTTATTCAATCTCAAGTATGCATCCTTGGTATGAATATTTAGTTAACTACATTGTTTCCTCTGAAATCCATACAAATTTAATGAAACATCAAGTCCAAAAATTAAAAAATGAGTCTTGATATTATGTGTGGGATTATCCATACCTATGGCGCATTGTAGTGACCATGTTATTAGGAGGTTTGTTGCTGATCATGAGTTTGAGTTTGTTCTACAATTATATCATACACTTTCTTATGGTAGACACTTTGGACCCTAATGGACAGCTAGGAATGTTTTGGACTCTATATTATATTGGCCAAGCTTATTCCATGATGCCCATGTGTTTTTTAAGTCCTGACCTCATTACCAACACACTGGAAACATTTATAGGAGACCTAAGATTCCCCAACAACCCATACTATTCTGTGAGATTTTTGATGTATGGGGAATCTATTTTGTAAGTCCTTTTCCTAGTTCCTTTGGTTTTTTGTACATTTTGGTTTCTATTTATTATGTGAGAAAATGGGTGGAGTATAAGGCCACCAGGACTGATGATTCTCATGTTGTTTTGGACTTTGTCAATGGGTAGATTTTTTCCAGGTTTGGAGTACTGAAGGCCATCATAAGTGACCAAGGGACACACTTCTGCAATCAGAATCTTTATTCCGTTCTTTTAAAGTATGGGGTGACACACAAAACATCAACACTATACCACCCACAATCAAATGTCCAGACTGAGGTTTCAAATCAAGAGTTGAAATAAATTTTGAACAAAACCATGCAACCAAATCAGAAAGATTGGAGAAAGTTCTTGGATGATGCAGTGTGGGTTAATAGGACAACATTCAAGACACTCATTGGTATGTCCCCGTTTTGGATTTTTTTGGGAAAACGTGTCATCTCCCTATGTAATTTGAGCATTGTGATTATTGGGCTATAAATAAATGCAACATGGATTTTTCCCAAGTTGGAATCCAAAGGAAGCTACCAATTCAAGAGCTTGAGGAGATTCGATTGTCTTCATATGAAAACTCAAGGATCTATAAAGAAATATCAAAAGTAGTTCATGAAAAAACGATCCAACAAAGGGAGTTTCATGTTGGAGACAAAGTCCTTCTCTACAGTTCACGACTAAAACTGATTCTTGGTAAGTTGCATTACAGATGGTTAGTTCCTTATGTTGTGACTAATGTTTTTCCTTATAGTGTAGTGGAGATCACATAAGAGGACACATGAAAATTCTTTATAGTCAATGGGAAACATTTGAAGAGATACATTGAGGGACTTCCTACTGATGCAGTAGATTTACCCACACTGCATGACCCCATCATCACTTAAGCATATCAAGCTGTTCCTAACCCTTTCACTTTTCTGTTCTTTTTCCTCTTTAAAATTATACATTTTAGGTGAATATATCATCCCATGGTATTACATTGAGGATAATTCAATATTTTATGTATGGGGGAGGGAACCTTTTAGTTATGTAATTTTAATTTTTTTCATGGACTTTTAATGGTTTTCAAAAAAAATTTGTGTTTTTTAAATTTTGTGTGTTTATTTTTCAAATTTTTGTGTGTTTTTGAAACTTTTTATCTGAAATTATTCTCATCACAATTTTCAAATTCATATAAATAAGTGAAAAAATTTACCCATGAAACCAAGAATAAATGAATACTGAAAATAACATTATTTCATGTTCAAATATTTTTTAATTTCTTGAAAATTACACTGAATTTTAAATCCCATGACACATCTCACTATCTTTATATTTGAAATCACTTTCCTGTAAAGATTATGAATCATTATTTTCATATCCTTTTCATTTACCAAACATCATGCGAGAACCAAACCATGCTTGATTTAACCAGAATTTGATTTATTTCTGTTAAAACTTAAGGGTTTGAGGTACTTATGTTTAAATTAATGAGGCATTTGTTTGGTATTAAAGCCCATATTTCAAAGAATAATTTTTTTATAATGGACTACCTTGAAAATTTAATATTTTTATCCCTTATAATCCATGAATAGCCTTTTAGGTTAGCCAAATTATATGCCAATCTTCCCTATCTAACTAACTCTTGAAGTGAAATTGCATAATCTAGTTGAACTTAAGTGTGGGGGAAGTTGTCTTGTGTTGTGAAACCACATTCTATGATAATTTGGGTGGAAAAATAAATTTTGAAGAGATATATTTTCTACTAAATAAAATCATTATAAGGAAAGCTTTGAATTTTCTGGAGCATTCGTGATAATTGAAATTGTTCCTTTTTGGAGCTTCTAATAGAGGGACAATGTTATGCCAATCTGAAGATTTCAAGAAAATCTTGTTTGAGAAGATTGTTATTTTTGCTGCCGAAATGTTGAATGGTTTGAACATTCCTTTATTTTTCATGACGATGAAGACGAATCAATGCTATGGGGATTGAGGAGGAGACCATATTAAATTGAACATTAGATTAATGAAAATTTTCTTCTAAAAGAGTCAATCCCTCCCCATTCAGCCTCAGAGGTTTTCACATTTAAATCCTACCAACCCAAAGAAACAGAAAAACCTTGAAAATCCATCATAATAATCATTATTCCTCAAATCACATTGGGTGGTGATTTAGGAATTTATCAAGACTATGGAGACCCTTTTATGAGTTTGGATTAGAAATACATTTCTAAAAATTGACATTTGTGTAATAAGAGAAAATTCGAGTGAGGTAAGTGTTTTTTGAATGGATGATAAATGAAGTGGAAATATATTGAAGGAAATAAATAGAGAACTTGATATAATGGTTTTTTATGAGTCATGATATATTTTGTTTCTGGGTGTGGAATTGTTGGATCTCAAGGATATGTGTTTCAGAATTTGTTTTGATTTGATATTGATGTTTACAGGATATGAGATTTTTCCCATGAGTGAAAAAGGGTATGTGTGGGGGAGTTGATAAATCACCATTTTGTTGAATATTTTATTAATAATAAATGAAATAATTTCCTCAAATTGTTCTAAATATGTTCATTTATGAAATATTTCTGATTAGATCATTCATTTGAAAATTTGATGAAAATTCTAGTTTTACCCTTTTAAAATGAACTGTAGTATTTTGCAAATAAATATTTTAATATGAATTTTTTGAACAAAAACCTTTGTAAAAATGTTTCGAACATAATTTTCTACAACTTGTATTCAGTACACTAGAGCTAAATCTTTCATTTTTTTGGACTAAATGGACCATGAAGGCAAAGGTGGGATGGACCCGCCAAATTGGACATTGGTTCTGTATTGGGGACTTATATCATTCTTCCGATCATTGATTGGACACATATTTTGAGAGGATCTCTCTAACCCGATTGTGAACAAGTCATTATTCTTTATGAATTGTTGGATCACCTGGTTTGGAGGTCCAATGGGCGGTGCATGTTAGATTAAAATATTAGGCTGAGATTCCCCATTCACGTGTGAAACCTATTTAAACCTAGCCTCCCCTCCACTAAATAAATCAATGTTTTTCTCATTTGGAGGGGTAGTAAAGTGAATTAGGATGTTTAGGGAAGAATAAAATAGGTTACACTCCATTTCTCCATGAAATTAAATAAGGGTATCTCTTGAAGCAAGGATCTCTTCGTCGAAGACCTCTTCTTCTTCCTCATGTAGTAATGTTTGTCTTTTCATAATAAACTTCTTTGTTATTATTTTATTTTTTCTATTATTTTTTGTTTTGTTAAAATTTATTATTCTGTTAATATTTCTACTTGGGAATGAATCAAGTGTAGAAACGTGATTGGGTTCTTTTCTTTCTAATCCTTTGCACATGCAAAACGTTTCTACGATGACTACACCACCCATAGAAGAGTGGTTCTTTTTAGTAATTGATCTACCTCTAACATTCTCCATTCATTTATTTTCAATTAATAAGCTATAGTAATTCACTTAATATGATCTATTAATTTAGTTTTTGATTTAAATTAATCTAAGAAAGCAATTGAACAATTGACACAAAAACACGCAAGGTTGGAAGTTGTGTAAATTGTGAGAGTGTGATCTTAATCGGTAATAAAAGACCACACGAGATAAATTTATAGAGTTCAAATATAATCCCTAACCTAAATTAATCCTCATTTCCAGAGTGGATTTGTGCTATAATTAACCAATGGCCATAAGCTAACCTAAGAACATCAATCAAAGCAGGGTGATGCAATTGCATGTTCTGATTCTAGTCATGGGTTTAAATAATTTCATCTCTGTGGTTATGTTAACTCTCGTAGGGTTCAAGGGTTAAAAAATTAAAGGATTATAATTATGTAAATTTTAAAATAAATTATAATGTAAAATAATTGAGTGAATAGTTAGAGTTATATCGATTACTCCTTTTAAATAATGTCTAAAAATCATCTTCTTATTGTGTTTTTTTAATCAAACTTCATTTCAAAAACAAAAAACAAAAAAATGCAATCATCTTCCAACAAACTTATTCTAGTTTCATAAATTATAAACAACCCCACATACTTTAATGTTGTGTTTTTATTCTCTTTTATTTTATTTTTAGAATACATTTAAGAAATATTTTTAATTTGCTTCCTCCAATAAGAAAAAACCTTGGTCATCCACTCTACTGCACCTAAGTAACCCAAAACTGAACATCATTTGAAAGTTCCCATGACAGCACCTTTCAGTAACTGGCCACATTTAATCTTAGTCCATAAGGGAACATCTCATAAGAAATACATCCTCATGGAAAAATATTTAAAGGCAATAGTCTATACAGATAACTCATGGATCATCTCAGATCAATTCTCACTCTCATGAGACATTGGGTTTAATTACAAGAGGGAGAAAATCTCTATTAGGAAAATGTCTGATACACCACATATGAGGCCTCAAAACACCCCATGAGTCTTATTACCTTGATATATATCAAAAGGTTACTCATAGTGGACTACACATTAGTCCAATTTCTAATCTTGGGTGAAAAGACATGAAAAACACAAAAAGGGTTGAAAGGGGGAAGTACATGGGGTGTCTCCCTGAGCACACAATGTGTACTCCCAAATCCCCTCACAGTCATGTATTATGGCCATAAATCACATGTAAATGTCGAAGTACATGACATGTGAGACTAGTATATAAAATGTACCATACACGAGGTAACTTCCCATTTCCCTCAAATGGACTGACCACGAATTTATCTTGGCCGTGTACTTCTACACGGCTTGCGGGCAACACAATGTCTAGAAGTGTACTTTAGTTGGTTGTGTTCCCCAAAAGGGGCATCCTGGTTGGGTACTCGGATACACATCCGAGCAGTAGTACACGACATGTACTCCTAGGAATGTGGCATGCACATCAAAAACTTTATCTTCCCCAAACCAGAAGAACTCATGGCATTTTTTCTCTAAACCACATGCTGTTTAGTCAGGTTTACCAAAATCGAAAACCCTTAAATCACCTAGGAACCCATGTTTCTTCCCAAAAAATAATAGATCGGGTCATAAGGGTCCATAATCAAGCATATAGGTGGATTTAAACATAAAAAAAATCTACGGGGATTTATGGATAAAACTCAAAGAAGGTATACCTTTAGGTAGAATACACCAAAGCTTCATCCATTTCCACAGTCCACAGTTTCCACATATCAATATGGTGCCTCCCGAGATTCAATAAAGTACCTCCCTCTCCCCCACTCTCTTTATATTTCTCCATCTCCCTCACCACAATCTCTCAGTCACATGAAGGGGAATCCATAGGGCATAAGCGAGAAACTAAGAGGGAAAAAATAAATGAAAAAGAAAATAATGAAAAGGAAGAAAAAGAAAAAGAAAATAAAATGAGTCACGGGTCGTCCCTGAATCCTAACATGAGTTTATTCCCCATCTCGAAAAGACTCCCCATTTCAGACTCAACAATAAAGAAAAAATTTCATTTTGACACTATTCTAAAGTTATGACCGAACAAACCTACATGAATAAATTAATATTTAATTTATTAAATATTAAATATGAAATATTCCTCTAAAATTAAAACAGATTTTAATTTCACCAAACAATAGTCCTAGGGTAAACACCCTATTCTCAGACTAAAAATGTGGTTAGAAACTTTATTTGAGATCATATGTTAATGAAAAATAACACTTTCCCCTTATTAGAATCCACAAGAAAAAATAAAAAATTCTACTAAAAATTATAGTATAGAAAAATACGAGTCGTTATAATCCTTCTAAATATAAATTATTGAAAATTTTTATTGAATAATCAATTAATTTTTAGTAATGTGATTTTATTCTTGAAAAATATGTTTTCTCCAAAAATAAAATTTATTTCCTTTCATGAAAAAAATATTATAATAAATCATTGTAACTTTTAGATACTGTTTTTTATAAAATTAAATTCATTTTTTTTAATTTTAATGTGTAATTTTATATATATTTTTTGAAAATACTAAATTTTCAGTGAATATTGAGAAATACACGTTTTTGTAAAACTATCATTTATTTTTTATTTATAATGTAATTTAAATTTAAAATTATGTTTTAATGTAATATTAGTATTATTTAGTTATATTTAATACACTTAATTTAATTTTAATCAACATTATGTTGTATTTTAGTATATGTTTATTTTTGAGTTAAAAAGTATTTTTCTAAAAAATGTTTTAAAGTGGATAATGTTTCTCCATTTTAATTAATTAAAATAATATATAATGAGTAAATTTATAAATTATATGTTTATGTTATACATAAATAAATTTTAATGATTATTATTAGACAGAATTTTCATATAAAATCATTTTATGTTTTATAATACACTTCTCAGAAACCAACTTTTTTCATCGCTTCTACTGGTTTTGTCTAAAATTTAATTTCTGAAAAATATAGAAACTTCATTTGAAAAAATTACCATAATTTTTGAATTAAAAATTATAAAATATGTTTGGATAAATTTTTAATAATTTCCCTAAATGTTTTTTTGAATAGTAAAAATACTGAATTTTAATTGAAAACTAACATTTAATTTAAATTATTTTTAATGTTAAATTATATTTTTAATCATTTTAAAAGTGAAATTACTTTGATTATATAAATATATTAATAAAATATAGGTAAATTAATCATTTTATAGTTAATTTTAATTTAAAAACATCATAAAATTTTGAAAATTTTCTCTTTGAAAACTCCCTTTCTCATCACGTCTGTGGGGATAGTTTAAAATTAAAAAATTTAAATTATATGAATTTAATTTGTTAAAATGTATTAAATACATTGAATAAGTATAATTTATATTTTATAATAATATAAAATTAAATTTTGACAAAAATTAATAGTGAAATAAGTAAAAATTAATTACTGTAGTTAAGGTAAAAATGGATTTATCGTGTGTTGAACTAAATATTTAAGGCTTAAAATGACATAAAAAATTCCCTAAAATATTTTTTCTAGCCACATTTTAACCTGATATATTTTATTTATGATAATGTTTCATTTTTTTATCCTTGTTACATGAATAAAACGTGGGTGGAATTCATTATTTTTATACAATTGAAAATCATCCACTCACCTCACTTACAAAAAGACACCCCTATCCTCTCTTATTAACACATTTAATCTCTTTTATATAGAAAAATACCTTCCAAAATAACTTCCCAACTAACATATTTTCATCCCAGAATTAGTATTTTTGTAAAAAATAAATCTTTTCAGGGATTGTGCAGCAACCCTAAGGAGGATACCTGAAGAAGAGGTAATGTTCTTCAATGAGTGTTTTTATTTTAATTCTTCCACCACATCTTTAAAAATTTATAAAACAGTGATGATATAATAATATATATATATTAAATATAATTATGTGTTTTTATAATAATTTAATTTCCAAAACACCATCTCAACTTCCATTATATGGGTTATAAAATCATTATTCGTGTGTATAGTGGATTGCGGCTTCACAAACTGATGTCATTGATTTTTCAATTACTACCTATCATGATTGGGTTTGATGGTGGATATACAATGTATATATATATATATTATATTTTAATTATATCTCATAAACCGTTTTTAATTACTATTCCATAGGGAATACGATAATGTCTCTCTTATGTATGTCAGACTACCACCTCACGAAGCAATGTGATTCATTTTTCACTAATTCTTGAAATGAAAGTTCTCCAGGTTAAAAATAATGAATATATGTGATATAAATGAAATAATTATGATATTAATGAAATATTTATTATTATTAAATTATAATAAATATTTATATTAAAAAATATGGAATATATTATATTATAATAATTTATGATAGAGAGAATATTACTTTCCACCTCTCCATAATGAGCATTGAAAAATGAAAATGTTACTCATTTGTACATACATCCAACCCTCTCCACGATCATAAGGTACTTCATTTTTCATAACCATCAATAATGAATGGTTATAAAATTTTAATTGATTTATAAATATGAAATTTTTTTAATAGTTATTATTATGTATACGATGGAACTATATAATATTCACAAGAACAAGGACTTTCATGATAATATATTAAAGAGAAAACAAGATAGTGAGTAATATTTCCTTTGATTAAGATTACCGTCACACGGATCATGATTAATAATGATTTTTTTATGAAAGATATATATACCTTATTAATTTTTTGGTTCATGTACATTATATATGATGAGTTCTCATGGAAATAACTTTAATAAATTAAGTAATCATTATATTATTTAGATAATTATATTAGAAATAAACTATATTGTTATTCCATTTGTAGCAATTCTATAAGGGTTATGTATGAGTTCTATGATTATAATATTCCAATATACCAATATGTTTTATCTATGATTTCCATGGGTTATTAATGTTTCCTTTGATCATGATTTACATCACATAGTTCATGATTATTTTTTATGAATCTTACATTTTTTAAATCCATATTCCTTATTTCATGATTGATGATTATATTATTTATGGAATTTATTTCTAATATGATTCTATCATGAACTCTCATTATGTGTCATACCCTTATATAGTTCTTATGACCATTAACAACTTTCAATTGTTAATTTTATGTTTACCCTTGTTGAATATTTTTCTTTCCCTTCTTATTTTTACAATCTATGGGTTATAAAGAATGAGGATAAACGAATTATGTATTAAATGGATTGTATGTCAATTATTATTATTACAATGAGAAATATGAAAATATGGGTAAAGTGGGAGAAAATATCATTTAAAGTTAAGGGTATTGTATATGTAATGGTTTTTTCTAAATTTTTAAAACTATAAAACAAAAAAGTCCTTGAAAATTTAAGTGATATAATATATTCCTTTTTATTTTATAAGTTTTTTTGAGAAAAAATTCATCATGATTATTGAAATCATATAAGGAAATATAAATTTTATTATTTTAGTACCAGATCTAGGAGTGTGGATTCTGTAATATTATTAAAATGATGCTGTCACCTCTGAAAATATTTAGATTTTCAACTTTTTAAGCACAAATTGTTGAAAATGATACCCAGATCAATCAATATATATCTTTCCTACTTATATTTCATTTTCCATAGATCCCATTATTAAAAATATACCCTTAAAACATTACTATAATTACATTTTAAACCAAAAAAATTAATCAATAATTTTCTTCTTAACATTTGATGAATACCCATAAAAAATAATGATGGAGGCTATTACACATATCCTTTCATATTTTACTTTATATATTAATTTAAATCATGCTAAATTTATGTTTCTTCAACCTTAATCATCATACTATTTTAGATCATGTCAAATATTTAAATCTACCAATTGAAGTCAATATTGCAAAGTATATTTATTTTTCTACTTAATTCTTGAATTTTATCCAATCAAACATTCAGATGAATTTTTTGTATACATGCATAAAACCCAAATTGTGGTGTCGAATAGTATTCTCTGAATATGTGAGTAGAAAAGAAGATTCTTTTATTTTTTCAGGAAACATCATTATCACTCTTTCATTTTTATGTCTTTAAGCTTTAATATTTTTTCCAAATATGACATCGAAACCTTTCATATGATCTAATAATTCTAATAAATTATGAGATATATGTTATATCCTTGTTTAAAATTTAACCTTTAAATTCCATTTTATTTTAATTATTTTTTTGAATTTGATACCAGAAGTGTTGGTGGACCAAGTTACAAATTTTCTTTCATTTTCTTATGTAAAAAAGAAAATTTTCAACATTGTAGCATTGTACATGAATTTTACCCTTGGTTTTTTGTCAATATTGGTTACCATATGTGGAAAAGTCATTAATTTTACGCACTAATTCCATATTTAATAAAAAACCATTTTTTGATGCATCAAATATCTCTATACCAAACTCTCATAATACATATAAATCATCAATTAAATGTTCTGAAAATACACTGATATCATTTTCAGGTGACTTAGGGTAAGGTATTAATAATAAAATAATAAAATATGACTGATTCATACATAAGAAAGGAGGAAAATTATAAATCATCAAAATAATTGGCTATATTATTTATTGACTAGTAATTTTCGAAATAGATTAAATTGTTTAATTTTCAAGATTAAGCCAACATTTATTGAATCACTCAAAAATTTAAGATACTTGTCATGAAAATCTTTTCAACAATAAAAATGTATTATGTAATTTAACTGACCATATTTAAATTTTTCATTCTGATGACATGTTATGAGAGGGGTAGATTTAAATGAAAAAAATATCAATTTATACATAGGTATTGAGTAGAAATTATATAAAAAAATTGGTATTTTTTTATTTTTGATTTTTATAATACTTATATCATAAGTATTTTTCCACCTCAAAGTACCATACATTGGTAAATCATCAAGGTAATGTTTTTACTTATTAAAATTCACACAATAATTCAGTAATGTATCAGTTTTATTATTATAAAGCACAAATTTTCGTCATACTACCTTTAACCTTAATAAATGAGTGAAGTAATATTGAATAACTGGGAATAAATTTCTTAAAAAAATTTATAAGTGATTCAATTCTCACATCACTAACCCCACATAATAATTTTAGATGATAAATTTCAAAAATAAAATATAATTTATCAAATTATTGACATCCATTGTATAATGGTTTCAAAGAATATTTAACTAATTTGAAAAAATTTATGCCCCATTTAAATAAAATTATAGGGTGTTTTCTAGTTTCTAAAATTGAAAGGCATCCCCCAGCATTTCAATAATATCATCTTTAGAAGAATATTCATGTTTAATAATAAAAATGTTATTATCACTATTGAATGTAAACTCCCCATGGAAATTAACAATACAATTTTTATAATAAATATCAATTTATATAATAATGATATGGGATTTTACAATATCTTAATGAAAATTATATAAATTAACAAATCTAAAACATAAAAAACAAATCATGTTATCCCTTATCACGTTTTCAAAAGAGATATTGAGGAATAAATCTATAAAACATAAAACATCTTGAGATTTTATCCTTAAATTAACCCACCTATTATAATTAAATATATTAATTATGTAAGTTATAACATATTATTCTATTATCAATAAATTAAACTCAATTAACAAAAATTTGTGGATAAATGTTATTACAATTTAATATAGATTGTCAAATTGATAAAACATAGGATAAACAATAAACTTCCAACTATAAAAGACAATAAACTAAAATTTTTCATTAATTTTATATTTAACTCATCTATTTCTTGGGAAATGGAATAAAAAATAGTTCAAATGAAAATTAACTACTATTATGCAGATGATGGGATTAGAGATAGGGGAGGAATACGGGAATACTTACCAAAATGAAGAAGATGCTATGAAATGAATGAAATTCCACATAAATCTAAGGCGATGATCAACTATTATCAAGAAATAAAAAATAGGGAGTTTTGGGTATTCATGTTACCATATAGGTTTACAAAATGGATTTTGGCATGGGAATGTCCACACTAATGATTGGGGAATACAAGATATTTTTCTTTTGTGGGTGGATTTCACAGGTGGATTTAAATAAAGAGGTGAATCCTGATGGAAAAGCCTAGGGTGAAAATTTAGGAACATAGGAAACTTCCATGCACATGGGTGAATTAAATAAGAATACTGAATCTGAGGAAAACCTAGGGATTAAAGATGAAAGATTTATTATGAGTAGAAAATCAAGACCTAATGGGTTGGGGGTTGCTCGTAGGGGTGTGTGTGTGTGTGTATGTGTAGAGATTGTCTGAATAAATGGATTATAGAATAAAAATACCAAATTTCATTTATTATTTTAAATTAAAGGAATAATAAATATATATGCACATAGACAAATTATTAATTTTATAAAATTATATAAATATATATTATAAATATATATTTTATAAAATAATTCAATTTGTAAAAACCCATTAAATTTTTTATTTATTGATTCATATTGAATATAAAATTTTATAAAAAATAATATTTTGGTTTTATAATAAAAAATAAATTTTCAAAATGTATATATAAATTATTAATTATATAAATTTTGATTATGTTTATTTTATTTATTATTTACCATGTTTTTTATTTATTATTTTTATTAGATTAAAATATCGTAATGTTTTAAATATTTTATAAAAAGTATTAAGATGCTTTTTAAATGAAGAAAATAGAAAATTCAAGCAGTATTAACGAGATATTTTATATAAAACCAAAAAAAATCAAATAGTGACTTTGGTTATAATAATAATATATATAAAAAATTTAGTTTCTTGTAATTCTTATTATCATTTAATGGTTTACTATAATTGATTTTAATGAGGTCAAAATATTTTTTATAAATATTAATTATTATTTATAGATTCAAGTGTTCATAAAAAATGATTGTATTAGTATGATAATGTAATATAATATACTACTCAAAAAATATTTTTTTTCTCTTAACCAATTCATACCAATAGATATATCTATTGGTAAAAACACAATTTTCTACTTATACTCAATACCAATAAAACTAAATATCAGTTGTAATTTCTCATTTTTACCAAAATATATATTATCCTTCAATAATTTTCATTGGGTAAAAATAATTTTTTACAGAATCTTCAATCAAATGAGTAAAAAATAGGTTATACACAAAGAAAATGAATTGGAAGAAAATTTATTCCTATTCATTGTTGATAGTCTAGAAATAAAATTATTGTGATAGGCTAAGTATTTGATAAAAAATAAGACTACACAATTCATCCACAGGAAGAATGTGTAAGGTTTCAATAGTATATATCCCCAATTTTACAATTGAAACCAATAAAGATGTTCACATATATGTAAAATAACCTTACAAAAGAAAGCTTTGAATAGTTTCTCACAAGAAAGGATCAAGAATAGAATTTATTGATACCATGAGCTCAGTACCAAAAATTATAAACATATATATATTTATATAATATAAATAATAATGTATCATAAATCCCATGAGTGTATATCCTATTGAATCTAAAAAGGAAAATTGTGGTCATAACTTAAAAGAGATTATAAAAAGAAATTTTATCATTAACATAAAATAAAATGTTATGTGTCACTTTAAATAGTAAATTTTAAAACACTGAAGTGAGATATTTTAAAAAATAATAATTTTAAAAAGAATCTCCAATAATGGTTCCTTTAAAATGAAAATATATATCTCTATATGAAATATAGATCCAATGTTAAACCAGTCTATAATGAAAGGATGTTAATATTTTTAATAATTTGAAAATAATTTTATTAAAAACACATACAATAAAACATTTTTATGTATTAAAAACTAATTTTAAAAATTAGAATATAAAAGTCCATATAATATTTTATTAAGGAGGAAGAACTTAATATGATTTCATGATGGAAAAATTATCAAATAATGAAATAAAATTTTGTTTCCAAAATTCCTTGCAATTGGGGCAACAATTGAATCAAAATCCATTTTAAGGAGGAAATATGATTTGGATTACTATATCACATTAAATTAAAATAATGTGTGATAAAAATATATCCACAGGTTATAAATAAAAAATAATAGGAAATAATATTGCACAATGTAACATCTGGTTACAGTTTTTTAGGTATTTCTAAACCCCAATTATCATTATGATTTGGGTGGGTTTCATTTGGGGTTGTTTTAGGTTGAAATTTTTAAAAGTTTCAAAATTATGGGCTAATGAATGGTTGAAAAATGGTTTTCTGAAACCATTCACCCTCTTAGAGAAACCCATGAGGCCCCGGGCAGTATGGTTTCTCATGGTTTGTGCATGGTTAGTCAAGTCATTCTTCTTCTTAGGAGAACCCATGAAACCCATTTAAAACTGGCACATTCTTAGATTACATGGATTTTCAAACCATGTTGATTTCCCAAGAGAACTATTCCAGAGATTTATTTAAACAAAAAAATCAACATAAAAACCTGAATCCACCATTTTAGGTTTCAGATAGACTTATCATGAACCCATACATATTCTTATTCACAATGAGCATCCAATAGATATTATTGGCCCCTTATATCCATCCCCTAAGCGATTCAATGATTTATGAATTTCATTCTATCTTCTCCTTTTTAGTTTCATCTTCTTCATCCCTATCCCCTATAATCTCTCTTCTTCTTCTTAGGGTTATGTGGGTTCCCATGTTTCTTTTTTGATTTAATAACTTCTATTTTTGGAACATTAACAATGTTTTTATTCTTATTTCCTAGATTTTGTGATCATTGTTCATCATCATCGAATCTAGATTAGTGTTTATTAAATTGATATATGTGGATCTTGATTTAGGTGTTTCCATCATGATGCCCAAATTTTATTAACACTAAATTTCACTATTTAATTTCAAATTTTTGAATTAATTTCAATTTCTTGATTTTGACTAAATATATTTTAATTGGTTATTGGAAAAATCCAACACCACTAAATTGGGTTTTTAAAATGGATTTTTGGAATGAAATTATAAAACCCCAAATTCCATTTAATTGGTGTTTGTTTTTAGAAATTGAAAAACTATAAATTTTTTAATTTAAATTGTGGAATAGTTTGATGGAATGTTTTTTAGAAACCCCAATCCCATTAAATTTTGGGTTTGTTATGAAATTGATAGGAAATTTTTTTAAATTAAATTGTTGAATATAATTTTGAATATGAGTTGTGAAATTGAATTAGGAATTTATTTAAAATTCAATTTTTTTACAAAAATGTATTAAAACTATTTCGGATCGAAAAATTAGTGTTTTACCATTAGAAATGAAAGTTTTTTTTATTAAAAACCCATTTTCATTTTTACGTCAAAATTAGATTTTTTGAAATTAGGAAATGGGATTGAATTCTATTTTAAGTTTTCTTAAAATAAATTTCCTATCATTGAATTGGACATGAGAACATAAAATCCTAGGTAATTAGTGAGTTATTTAGAGAAACAGACTAGGTTAGTATTTCCCTAGATACATATTGAATCTTTGAAACACTAAAATAATATAGGTCATTAGATATTACTTT
The DNA here is from genome assembly GCA_963277665.1 of Viscum album. Taxonomy (NCBI): domain Eukaryota; kingdom Viridiplantae; phylum Streptophyta; class Magnoliopsida; order Santalales; family Viscaceae; genus Viscum; species Viscum album. The sequence continues at coordinate 667,098,451 of OY728163.1, forward strand.
CCCATTGGGATATGTATGAGTCCTCTCTTTCTATTAAATATGGATGTGTGTACACATTGTAGTTTATCTCATGAGTGTGTGAGGATCCCAAAACCTAGAACTATCGCACCTCTTGGAAGATGACCATTTTGCTCAATTTTTTATATATGTGATATAAATATAATCCAATATTGTAATCTATTTTAAATTTCAATGGATTTATATAAAATGTTTTATATAAAGTTTTTTATTTAATAAATTTCTCTAAAGAACTATTTGTGAAAGTATTTCAATCATATTGAAATGTGAAGATTGTTTTGTAAATTTATTTCCATCATTTTAAATTTAATTCATTATTTTTTTGAATATTATTTGAAATTTAAAAAATATATATTTAAAAAATTAAAATAACTTTATTTTGTTAATTTGATATAGGAATCTTGTTATGGAATCCTTAGTGATACCCTACTAGGATGTTATATCACACCCTACCTGTGCCTTCGGTTGTTTGTAGATTTCCTCCATCCATGTTTGTGTTGGGGTAAAGAACTATATGGATGTGTCTCTAGATGTTGATCCATGAACATAGAGGTTATTTTATTTTTGGACTTGGGATATTTATCTATCCAATTTTTTCCTGTACACTATTGCAGAACTTTGGGTCTCCATACATGTTTGACTTTTGGTACACTACTCCCAACAGATTTTCTATTGTATGTATAGAGATTTGAAATCTTTTTTCTGTGATGTTTTTGGAAAATTCGTTTACAATTCCATTTTGTATTATTATAGGTTCTAGTATCTAACCCATGAGGATTAGGAACACCCTTTTTGAAATGTCAGTGTAAAATTGATTATTAGGTTACCAGGTTACCCTGGTTGGTTAGTCTCAATGTGGTTTCATTGAAGATTAAGCTTATTCTCTTGAAATCAGTATGAAGTTGTGCATTCTTGTTGGGACTTAGGTGGTATTTGCAACTGGGTTCCTATCTATCTCTCACCACAATGAACCTTAAGTCACCAAAAGTGGTCTGGGAAAGGCGTATTGAGGATCAGTTCTATTCTTTTCCCTTCATATGATTTGGATAGGATTGAAATCCAAAAACTTTTGTCTACCTATTGGAATTTATTCCCACTAATTGCATTATGTGGTGTTTTTTATTGTCATCCTTGTTTTCTACTGATGTTTCGTATCATCATTCCCCCAAGAAAACACGTGAATCATATCTAGGAGGAACATTTTACTGGAACACAACATGAAAAATCCTCTTTTAGACCTAAATCCTCTTGAGGTGATTATGATCACTATCCAAGATTTGGTACATTCACCACCACTAGTTCCCGTTTAGGCTCCAATCATGGAACCTAAAAGGGATATCTTATAGGAACATTCTCAAGAATTACTTCACTAGAATACATTACCATTCAAAGTATCAAATTATCCCTAAGAGGATGAGGAATAGTTGAGAAGGATGGAATGTATCTTTTGGTTCTTAGATACATCTTATGAAGTCAAGGTGATGTGTTCCACCTTATTTCTAGAAGGACTAAGTAGAATATAGTGGGACCCTATAGTAAAGGATAAGAATAATGAGTGAATAGAGTGGAAGGATATCAAAGTTCTATTCACCAACTACTTCTATCTAGAATCTATGTTATTATCCAAGGCTATATAGTTTTTAAAACATGAGTAGGATGACATGACTGTTAAATATTATGCAAACCATTTTACTAATATTATTCATTTTTCACCTGATATTTTATAAAATGAGAAGATGAAGGCTCAAAGATCATGTTTGTAATTTATCAAGATTTTTATTATCAAGTTTTTTTTATGAATAATCCTTCTTATAATTACATACTTTAAAGAGAATTAACTATTTAAATGGATATAGCTAGAAGTTAAGGGTTATAGAGAGTTTATTTCTCTCCGAGTGGAAGCGTGAGATCCTATAATGGAAAGGGGAAGTGTGATAAATCTCATGGTGGTTATCGATCATAGTATCAATATAGAACTCCTACAATTTTGGAAAGAGGTTTTTCGATTTTATAATAGAATGGAAATCATGTACATTCAAATAGAGTTTTCATTGAGGCACCCAAGGTATGTGGTTCTTGTAGACTCTTTGGACACCTATAGAAATTATACCATGATTATTCCACTATTTATATTGGATGGGGATCATCATCTCATCCAAAAACTATATAGAAATCATATTCTTTAAATATAAAAGGGTTCTAGCAATAGGAAACCAGAATGATGATTCTTCATATAGTAGAGAGTCTGTAGAAGAAGAGAATATGGGTCCAGTGAATATGAGAGGTACCATTACTATAGCTTCTTCATTAGTGACTGATTTATTTGATACTGGCGAATCACATTAATTTATTTAAACCAGTATTTTTAATATTCTAAATATTCCTACAATGATTTTATCTTATGTTACTGGTATTACCACACCCCTTTGGTATGAATATAGATCATTTTCTTCTTAGTACCACTGCTGTATTCTCTCTACCATATGTAGATATTTCTTTGAAATCTCTGGTTGTCAACACAAAACTACTTGATGTCATATTTGAAATGGATTGGATCACTACAACCAAATCCTAGATTGATTTTTATCTTTGATGGGCCTCCTTTAATACACCTAATTGATTGTGTTGTGTCTTTCAAGGTGAGTGGGACCCAAGGTCGAAAAGGGTAAGACATTATTATCCAGAGTTGTTGAAAGTAATATTAGTTTTTACTATTGATCTATAGTAGGAGTCTATGAGTAGTAAAATCCCTCCAATTTTCATTGAGTTTTCCGACTTGTTTCCTTTTGAATTATTTGGTTTTCCATATATAAGAAATTATAGTTTTCTATTAATTTAGTTATTGGAACTCAACTAGTTTATATTTCCTCTTACTGCATGAGACCAATTAAAATGAAGGAGTTGAAGACACATTTGGATGATCTTCTAGGGAAAGGTTTTATATGCCTGAGTGTGTCACATTAGGCAGTGTCAGTTCTCTTTTCTAAGAAGGATGATGGTTCACTACACCTATGTGTTTATTAAAAAAAACTCAATCGAGAGGTGGTATGTAATAGGTATAAATTACCATAGATTAATGATCTCTATGATCAATTGAAAGTGGAATAGTGGTTGTCAATGATTAGACCTCAATATGGTTACCATTAGCTGAGGATAAAAGAATATGAAATTAAAAAACAACCATTCGGTGCACGTACAACCATTATAAGTACCTTGTTATTCCCTTTGGTGTAAAAAATAATCTTTAGTCATTATAGATTTAATGAACATGATTTTCCACAAGTATCTGAATGCATTTGAGGAAGAATTTTTGGATTACATCTCTGTTTAATCTAAGTATAATGAGGGACATGTGAAACATATAAGAATAGTTCTTGTGTTGATAAGAAATCACTAAATTTATTGTAATCTTTTGAAATATGTTTTTTGGATTTGGGAAGTTAAATTATTAGGACACGTGGTGTTAAACATGGTAGACCAGTTGATCCTGAAAGGGTAAAGGATAGTATGACATGGGAACAACCACATACTATTTTCAAGATTCAGATAATCATAGGTCTAGCTGGTTATTATCACCAGGTTGTTAATGACTTATTAATGTTGGATTATCTAATGTCATATCTAACTTGTATGGGAGTAAATTTTGATTAGGATAAAAAATGTTAGATTTATTTTGTTGATCTAAAATGTATTTTGTCTACTACACCAGTTTGGACTCATCTATAGGCCCGGAAGGCCTGTGTGGTCTTTTATGAGGCATCGAGTTCGGGTTTGGTTGCGTTCATATACAAGGTGATCATGTCAATACCAATGGATCTAGTCGACTTATGCCACATAAGAAGAAATATCCGACCCATGAACCTGGACATGTCACTGTGATGCGTGTTCTTAAGAGTAAGCAGAATTTCATTTATGGAGAAATGTAACTGTGTTTTCAAACCATACGAGATTGAGTTATATCTTATATAAAAAATATTTGAATCTTTGCTAGAGATGTTGGGTGGAATACCTACAATCATTCTACTTTGACATTGAATATACCATGGGGAAATCGAATTGTAACGAACCGTATTTTTAGAGCAGATAAAATGAGAAGGTTTTTGAACTTTTTATTTTATCAATGGTTCGGTTTTAAAAAACCGAGCTTCGTAACAAGGTCCTGAGTTTTGGAAGCATTTTAGGTGGTGATATCAAACTGTGCGTCATAGGTTTAATCGTGCGTGTCAGCCATGAGGGATACCCCAGGTATCCGGTAGTAGGCGCGCAGGCCGCACATAGTTTTTTAAACGGTGCGGGTCAAACTGTGCGCTTGGGTGTGTTTTGGGTTTTTGATTAATTTTAAAATAAAAAGAAAAAAAAATCCTAAGTCTAACTCTCCCTCACCCACACTCGGCAGAACCCCACGGCGCGCCTCTCCCTTCTCTCCCATGAGCCGCATGCGACACCCCTCCTACAACCTCCCCTGTTTCTTCCATTTTCTCTTTATTTCTGGAGGTTTCTTCTTTGAATCTCCGAGGTAAGGTTCTATCTTTCCTCTCCTCTTGTTTTCCGGACAGATTTTGGCATCTCTATCGACCCGTACAGTTCAGCCGAACCCTAGGGATTTGGTGTTGATTCGATTTTCAGTTTCTCCTTGTTTTAGGTCGGTGCGAAGGTTCTCTTGGGGTCCCTTGAGGTGTGTTCCGGCAACCGTTGCCGAAGGAGAAGTGGTTCGGGTGGTTTCGGTTCATCGCTAACATTTCGAGGTAAGGTTTTATACCCGTTGTTGGTTTCACATCCTCCAAATTAGGGTTGTCATGTGTTATTGACTCCATGGTATTTAATTGGTCGGGTGTTGGGTGGTTTCACATCGTTTCGAATTGTCGCTAACACCCACGGTAAGGCTTTAATGTTTTTGGTTGGTCTTGTCTCACTTAAATTGGTTTCTCTTTGGGTCTTGAGGTTGGCAGTGGTTGTTTGATAGTGCGTTGGACCTTTGGAGTTGGATTCGCCTTGCCAGAGCTTAGGTGACTTGCCTGCGTAGGCATAGATACGTATTTATATATATGTGGGTTCCCCCGGAGTGCATATATTTGTGCATGGCAACAAATATACACGTACGGGGATAGCTGTCCCCATTGCATATATAAAAGGTTCCTGCACAGGTGAGCAGAGACAGGCTTATGTGTATTAGCATATGTGTAAGGATCCTCTTGCGCATGCTCATGGCCATGCGGAGCGTGTGCATAGAGTCTAGGTGTCCTTACACGTATGTGAAATCACATATGCCTCGTGGGGGAGTAGCAGCAGCAGCTTTAGTTAGAAAGCATCAAGTGCCTGAGTGGATGGATGGATCCACCTTGAGGTAGGGTCCCTCTCATGGCCCTTTAAATTTAAGTAAAGTAATAGTGAGTTTAATATTACATTGTCTTAGCATTTAAATTATGCAATTTTAGTTATGATTAAATGATTCTGTGGAAATCTTGATAATTACAGGAATAAGATAAAAGTGGTTGTGTGGTCACTAAACTAATGATTTAATAATAAAACCCTCATTCCGAGGTGCGCTGCCTTCAATCTAAAAATGTAGCGACAACGTTTCATGATTTCCTTCCTTATTTCTTGGATTCTTAATTTTGTTACATGATGAATTAGTTTTCAAATGAATGTTAAATATCACTAAATGAATTCTTTGATAAAGTAATGACATGTTTTTCTAATAAAACTCCTCCAATGGAGGTGAGCTGTCTTCAAGATAAAAATGTAGTAGTAGATTTTTGTGCTTGCTTGCTTAAATGTCTTATGACTCTTTATGCTTGACATTATACTTGATACATGACATGATTGTACATGTATCTTACTCATTACCTCAAATGACGCTCCTTCTTGGAAAATAATAAATGATCCATGACAGCTCCTAAGTTCATGTCTTAACATGTAATTAGAACTTTTAGTGTAGGGCATCTACCCTTTTTCCTTTACTTCGGTGCTTATGTCATGCCACGTCTTGTGCCGCTTTTCGTAACCTTTTGTCCATGCCTCAATATCTCTCATTAAAATCCTTGGGTGGTTCGCTCATTCCCATTGTGGTCTTCGTTTATGGTGAAGCCCATCCTAGTTGCTCGCCTTTCCTCTTGGCCACCCCTTTGGGTGTGCCCTGCCTAAATTCCCCGTTTTCCTTGTTCTTTAAGTTAAAAATTTAATGTGATAGTTAGAATTGAATGCCTTGCTTGAACACATTTTTTATATTGTACCATTTAATGTCATTAATCACCTATCATAGAGGCATGTTGATGCAATACGCTTTTGTTTACCTTCTATTGCTCGTGAAAGTTCCAGAATGATGAAAAAGGATAATTAATTATGAGAATTGATTATAAAAAGTTTAGATCTTATCTGGATAATTAAATGTGAAAAATTAATTAGGGAATAGGAAATGTTTTGATTGATCAATTAAGTGATAAATGATAATACACAAATGAGATTTTGGGTCCTAGACATGGCGTTCTAGACCAATATAAAAGATGGGTTTGGACATGGTGTTCCTCCTCAATGGTTATGCATGCTTATGATATAGGGTGTTAGACATGGAAATCTACACCGAATAATTATCTAGGTATTAGACATGGCGATCTACACCAAATGTGATATGGGGTGTTAGACATGGCGATCTACACCGAATAATTATCTAGGTGTTAGACATGGAAATCTACACCAAATGTGATATGGGGTGTTAGACATGGAGATCCACACCAAATAATTATATAGGTATTAGAAATGGAGATCTACACCAAATGTGATATGGGGTGTTAGACATGGCGATCTACATCGAATAATTATCTAGGTGTTAGACATTGAGATCTACACCAAATGTGATATGGGGTGTTAGACATGGAGATCTACACCAAATGAGAATTGGGGGTGCTTGACATGGTGTTCAACACCAAACGCATGATAATAATGATTTATGAAAAGAATGAGAGATGTGGGTAAAACCTGAGTGAATTGTGATCAAATAATGAAAGGTAAGAATGAATGGATTTCCAATATGAGTTGAAATGATAAGTGAGTAAACAGAGTAAGTGAGAAAAATGATAAAAAGTGTTTTTATTCTTAAACCAAATTTACTTGTGTTGTTTTAAACAGGTTCTTATTCCGGCTTTGGGCTATGGCAGGTATTGCCGTCAAGTGTCCTTTTTGGAACATTGACGGGCGCTTATTATTTGTATTGTATCATTATTGTTTGGAAATACCAGCACACTGTTTAATTATATTTCATTGTCTAGAGTGGGCTAGACCCTGGTGGTTCTGTCCTGCTGAGATATATATCTCACACCCTACTCGGGCCTCCATTGCACTGGGGTACCCGAGTAGATTCTATTTGGTTGCAGGACCTTGCCGTTTCTGTTTCATGGACTTGGAGTTAAGAGAAAGGGACCGAGCTAAGGCTTAGGATGCTTATGAAGATATTCTTCGGGATGGAGACTTTTTTTAATTACTTATTGAATTGATGTGTAATTATGTCACGTGGTTTACTGCTTCCATTGTATCATTAGCATTTCATGCATGCATCTTCTATATAAAATGACGTTCACCAATTTTATTAAAACCTTATAAATGATAAATGTTTTCTTCTGTTTTCTTATTATTTACACTAATTTTATTGTTGCTGTATTTTTTCCCTTTTATTCACTTTGATAAAAGCGTATAGTCTCCCCCCTGACATACCTTACACTCTCTCCACTAGTCGGCAACCTCTGGAATAAGGGGAGATGCGCTTGAGGCCATGTCACGGGCCGAATCGGGTGACCGGTTTAGGGTCGACCTGGGTTGGTTCGTGACAAAATGGTATTAGAGGACCCTCCTTTTTCTTTGTCCTTCTATTTTTGGGATTGGTAGACAGGAGACTAGGAATGTATCATCACTTGTGTTAATATCCATGTTTGGGACTGATCACCCCACGTACGGGAAATGACCAAGCGACCAGGGTTGGGATTGTTATTCATGATTTTCGATATTACAGTTGATATGATTTCACCTCGAGTGATTGGTGTAATTTTCGATACTTATGGTTTATGATCATTATAGTATTTAGCCCTTAACATGTTATGGTAAAGATGAAGCAATGCATGCATCATATTAGGCACTTAGAGATTCACATTTCATGCATATGTGCCATGCCATGTAGTTGCATTAGTAGGATTCCTAATAATTTTGATTGTGTGCCTTGAAAATATGTCATGCCTGGATTTATTTAGGACGCCTCTTTAGAAAGCATGTTTTGGTGATATTTAACATGTTTGGGTGATAATATATCATGTTTTCTATCTTGATTCTATGTTATGCTATGTGTTATAGCATGTTTTAGTGATTTCAGCTTGTTGCTTTGTGTTAGCTGTTTGTAGTGTCTTGTTAGCTTGATGGTAAATGCTTGGTTGATTTGGCTGAAATTGTTGGTTGCAATTACGATGGAGCCAATTTTCCATTATATGGTGTATGGGCACCTTATAATTGGGAAAAGGGTAAATCATGTTTTCAAAATTTTTAAAAGATGGCTTCTAAAGTTTAAATGTTAAATGGAAATTTATCTGATAAATGGGAACCAAATACCAGAGGTAAGGTGTATGGGAACCTTATCGATTAGTAGGTGGCCACCCATGTGATTGAACTTTGTTTAACCGTTGCTTGTGGAAAAGTGTTATAAATGTAAAACTATTGAGTTTTGATTGAAAGTTTGGTGTACTTTTAAACATGCTCAATTGGACTTAGTGGGTCAGTTGGGGCATGTTTTATTGAAATGAACTATGATAAGGTTTCTTTTTGAAGAACCTAGTTTGAATGAATGGGACCTTATGAGGTCGCCTCTTTGTTAAAAAGAATTTAGATGCTAAATTTCTTGTTTATGATTGGATAACATTAAATGTAAAATGTTGAAGAGGAAGTTTGTTACAAATTTCTTGTTTTTCCCGTGGGGTGTTGTTTGAAAACCAAGCACTTTGTTGTGAAATAGTAATTTTGGGTTTGTTAAAATCTTATTTCAAATGTTTAAAGTTTGAAATGAATTAATGAAATGGATAAGATGGAAAGGGGTTTTTGAGCCTTTTAATCCTTGTTTTTCATGACCAAGAGATAGGTTCGATGCGTGTGATTCGTAAGGGACTAGACCATATTAGGTAGTACCCTTAGAGCTTGAGTTTCCTTGTTTTCGGTATGATCTTGTGATGTGGTGATCATAGCTCTAGGAAATTCATCGTTCGTTTTAGGGTTTTATAAATAGTACACTGGTAAGCGGCTAGTCCTTCTTGCGATGACATGGACACTCCTAAGGTAGGTAGTTTCGCATCAGTTTTAGTTTAAAAGTATGTGCTTACTTGGAAGCACAACTTTGATAAGGTTGGTGGTGTGCACAATGCTTTAGAAACTCTGTTAGTGTAGGAAGAGTTTCAGTGGTTAATCTTGGACGAATACGAATGCCTCAGGTGGTATAGGCATCAGAGTTTGGTCCGAATGATCTTCTCAGTGACCTTGGTTTAATCTTAGTGTACTCTGCTGGATGAGATGAGCAATTCCCCCATCTTGACGTTGTCTTGGATACAGTAAGATAGTGTCAATTATATGCCGCGCTAAAGTTTAAAAGTTGGGGGTTTGTTTCGTAATCTCTTTCTGGTTGTGCGTGGGATGCACAGTTTCTTGTAATTGCGCTTCGTGCTGAGGCACAATAGTTTTATAATAGTATTGTGATGGCTTGACTTGAAAATATCACCAGAGGTTGTGTAAGGACTTCAGTGTATGCATGGTTGATAATGGAACCGTTTTAAAAGTACATCGTCGGTTTAAGGGAGAGTGTGAATTTTGGGTTGGATATGTCTTTCGAGGAAATCATGTGTGACCAATTTTAGTTGGTCGATCTTGATTTGATCATTTTCTTTGGTTGAGGTCCTTATAATGGCCTCATATGTAAGCTCTTGTTTTATGATTCAGTTGTAACATGAGCGTTGGCTCGAGTTGTGAAGGCTTAAGTGCAGTCTTTTTAGAAAATTCTTAAAGGTACATTGTGCATTGGAAATGCAATATGACCAGTTGAATGAAACTTCACGACCCTTGTCGGTCGGGTGATGTTTTCGTTGTTTTTTGAAGTCTTCTCGGGGATGAGAAGTTTTTAAGGTGGGTAGTTTGTAATGAACCGTATTTTTAGAGAAGATAAAATACGAAGGTTTTTGAACTTTTTCTTTTATCAATGGGTCGGTTTTAAAAAACAGAGCATCAGAATGACGTACTGAGTTTTTAAACCATTTTAAGTGGTGATATCAGACTGCGCACGGTAGGTTTAACCATGCGGGTCAGCCATGAGGGATACCCCGGGTATCCGGTAGCAGGCGCGCAGGCTGTACATGGTTTTTCAGATGGTGCAGGTCAAACTGTGCACTTGGGTATGTTTTGGGTTTTTGATTAATTTTAAAATAAAAAGAAAACAAAATAAAATAAAAACCTAAGTCTAACTCTCCCTCACTCACACTAGGCAGAATCCCACGGCGCGCCTCTCCCTTCTCTCCCATGAGCCGTGCACGATACCCCTCTTATGGCCTCCCTTATTTCCTCTGTTTTCTCCCGATTTTTGGAGTTTTCTTCTTTGAATCTCCGAGGTAAGGTTCTCTCCCTCCTCTCCTCTTGTTTTCCGGCTGGATTTTGGCCTCTCCGTCGACCTGTACAGTTCGGATGAACCCTAGGGATTTGGGGTTGATTTGATTTTTGGTTTCTTTTTTTTAGGTCAGTGGGAAGGTTCTCTTCGGGTCCCTTGAGGTGCGTTCTGGAAACCGCCGCCGAAGGAAAAGCGGTTCGGGTGGTTTTGGTTTGTCGCCAACATTTCAAGGTAAGGCTTTATACCCGTTGTTGGTTTCGCATCCTCCAAATTAGGGTCGTCATGTGTTATTGACTCTCTGGTATTTAATTGGTAGGGTGTTGGGTTGTTTCACTTTGTTTTGCGTTGTCGCTAACACTTGTGGTAAGTCTTTAATGTTGTTGGTTTGTCTTGCCCCACTTAAATTGGTTTCTCTTTTTGTCTTGAGGTTGGCAGTGGTTGTTTGATAGTACGTTGGACCTTTGGAGTTGGATTCGCCTTTCCAGAGCATAGGCGACTTCCCTGCATAGGCATAGGTATGTATTTATATGTATGTGGGTTCCACCGATGTGAGTATATTTGTGTATGGCAGCTAATATACACGTACGGGGCTAGTTTTCTCCAATGAATATATAAAAAGTGCCTGCGCATGTGAGTGGAGACAGGCTTATGTGTATAAGCATATGTGTTAGGATCCTCTTGCGCACGCTCATGGCCATGCATAGTGTGTGCATAGAGGCTTGGTGTCCTTACATGTATGCGAAATCACATATGCCTCATGGGGGAGCAACAACAGTATCTTTAGTTAGAAAGCACCAAGAGCTGGAGTGGACGGATGGATCCACCTTGAGGTAGGGTCCCTCTCCATGCCCTTTAAATTTAAGTAAAGTAATAGTGAGTTTAATATTTCATTGTATGAGCATTTTAATTATGCATGTTTAGTTCCGATTAAATGCTTCTGTGCAAATCGTGTGAATTGCAGGAATAAGATAAAAGTGGTTGCATGGTCACTAAACTAACGATTTAATAATAAAACCCCTCTTTCGAGGTGTGCATCATTAAATCTAAAAATGTAGCGATAACATTTCATGATTGACTTCCTTATTTCTTGGCTTCTAAATTTTGTTAAGTGTTGAATTAATTTTAAAATAAATGTTAAATATCACTAAATGAATTGTTTGATAAAGTAATGACATGTTTTCTAATAAAAATACTCCAATGGAGGTGAGCTGTCTTCAAGATAAAAATGTAGCAGTAGATTTTTGTGCTTTCTTGCTTAAATGTATTATGACTCTTTATGCTTGACATTATACTTGATACATGACATGCTTGTCCATGTACCTTACTCGTTACCTCAAATGATTTTCCTTCTTGAAAAATAATAAATGAGCCATGACACCTCCTAAGTTCATGGATTAACATGTAATTAAAACTTTTAGTGTAGGGCGTCTACCCTTTTTCCTTTACTTTAGTGCTTATGTCATGCCACGTCTTGTGCCACTTGTCACAACCTTTCGGCAATGCCTCAATATCTCTCATTAAAATTCTTGGGTGGTTTGCTCATTCCCATTGTGGCCTTTGTTTATGGTGAAGCCCATCCTAGGTGCTCGCCTTGCCTCTTGGCCACCCCTTTGGGTGTGCCCCACCTAAATGCCCCTTTTTCCTTGTTCTTTAAGGTATAAATTTAATGTGATAGTTTTAATTGAATGCCTTGCTTGAACAAGTTTGTTATCTTGTACCATTTAATGTCATTAATCACCTATCATATAGTCATGTTGATACCATACGATTTTGTTTACCTTCTATTGCTCGTGAAAGTTCCAGAATGTGAATAATTAATTAGGGAATAGAAAATGTGTTGATTGATCAATTAATTGATAAATTATAATACATGAATGAGATTTTGGGTCCTCGACATGGTGTCCTATACCAATTTAAAAGCTGGGTTTGGACATGGAATTCCTCCCCAATGGTTATCCAATCTTGTGATATAGGGTGTTAGACATGGCAATCTACACTGAATAATTATCTAGGTGTTAGACATGGATATATACACCAAATGTGATATGGGGTGTTAGACATGGCGATCTACACCGAATAATTATCTAGGTGTTAGACATGGTGATCTACACCAAATGTGATATGGGGTGTTAGACATGACGATCTACACTGAATAATTATCTAGGTGTTAGACATGGAGATCTACACCAAATGTGATATGGGGCGTTAGACATGGATATCTAAACCGAATAATTATCTAGGTGTTAGACATGTCGATCTACACAAAATGTGATATAGGGTGTTATACATGGCGATCTACACCAAATGAGAATTGGGGTGCTTGACATGGAATTCAACATCAAAATAATGATAATAATGATTTATGAAAAGAATGAGAGATATGGGTAAAACCCGAGTGAATTGTGATCAAATAAAGAAAGGTAAGAATGAATGGATTTCTAATATGAGTTGAAATGATAAGTGAATAAACAGTGAAAGTGAGAAAAATAATAAAAAGTTTTTTTATGCTTGAACCAAATTTAATTGTGTTGTTTTAAACAGGTTCTTATTCCAGCTTTGGGCCAAGGCATGTATTGTCGTCAGGTGTCCTTTTTGGAACCCTGACGGGCATTTATTGTTTGTATTGTGTTGTTATTGTTTGGAAATACAAGAACATTGTTTAATTATATTTCATTGACTTGAGTGGGCTAGACACCGGTGGTTCTGGCCTACTGAGTTATATATCTCACACCCTACTCAGTCTTCCATTTCACTGGGGTACCCTATTAGATTCTATTTGGTTTCATGACCTTGTCGTTTCTGTTTCTTGTACTTGGAGTTAAGATCAAGGGACTGAGCTAAGGCTCTGGATTCTTATGAAGATCTTATTCGGGCTTGAGTCTTTTGTTTATTTACTTATTGAATTTATGTGTAAGTATGTCGCATGGTTTACTACTTCCATTGTATAATTATCATGTGATTCATGCATCTTCTATATAAACTTACATTCGTAAATTTTATTCAAACCTTATAAATGAAAAATATTTTCCGTCGTTTTCTTATTATTTACACTACTTCTGTTGTTGTTGTATTTTTTCCCTTTTCTTCAATTTGATAAGAGGGTATAGTCTCCCCCCTGACTTACCTTACACCCTTGTCACTAGTCGGCAACCTCTCCCATAAGGGGACATGTGCTTGAGGCCATGTCGTGGGCCAACTCGGGTGACCGGTTTAGGGTCGACCCGGGTTGGTTCGTGACATGAATTTCATTGTAGATTCCTTGAATGGGAAACTTTTAACCCAGACAGTGAAATAATATTCAAAAGACTAGAATTTGATGGCTCCCTTTTCACAGTTACACATTGGAGTCCAGGAATCAGGGACTGAGGTTTTTTCTGACATGTTTTCAATTGAAATCCTCTCTTATTGAGATTAATCTTCAAGAACAGCACCATGATGATTATTTACACAACAATATAGAATATATTGATGGTGGGGAGACCATTTCTGAGTGGTTTTTATCAAAGGAGGGCACTAATTTATTTTTGAAACGTTTTTTTGTGCCTTTAGTGGAAATGAATGATGTGATGGTAGATTTCCATAATTTCTAGTGGGACATGCAACCACCATCCACTAATATTTTTTTATGACATACAATGAAAATTCTATTTCCTAGGTAGGATATATGACATTATTGATTTTAAATCTCACTATTATTTATTCTAATAGGTTAAGGTCAAGAACTATAAACCTTCGGGTTTTATTTATCTACTTATAGTTACCACTTGGTCATGGATTGAATTATGTATGGAATTTGTGGCTGGGTTTCCATGTACCCAGAGAGATAAGAATGTGATATGGGTTGTGATTGATCAGATGAAAAAATTAGATCACTTAATACCCATTCATGATACAACCAAATTTTAGGAGCTGGGAAGTGCCTTTGTAAAAGTGATAGTTCAGTTTCAAATAGTTACATCTTCTATAGTCTCTGATAGGGATCCTCAGTTCACTTCTGATTTTGGGAGAGGCCTTTAGGAGGAATTGGGTTCTCACATCCTTTTGAGTACGACATACCATCTATAGTCATATTGTTATATGAAAAGAGATATACATATTCTTGATGATATTCTTCACACTTGTGTTCTTGAATTTTGTGGGGAATGGGATGATCATTTGGGGATTATTGAGTTTTCTTAAAACAATATTTACCAGTCCCAGATTAGAATAAATTCTTTTGAGGCATTTAATGGCCAGCCTTAAAGATCACCATTGTGTTGGTCGAAGATTGGTAAATGTTCCTTGATTTAAACAAGCTTTGTTCAAGAGATGACACAAATCATTCAGTTCATTCTTTAGAGAGTATTGAAATTACAAAGCCGATATAAGTCAAATTTTGATCATCATCATAGGTCATTGGAGTTCCTAGTTATGGACCAGGTGTTCTTTCATGTTTGAACCCATTTGGGTCATTAACATATTTTGAGGTAAGGTAATATTTCTACTCATTTTTTGGGGCCTTTTTAGATTGTTGAGTAAGCAGGTAATGTTTCTTACCGTTTAGAACTTCTATCATAATTGAAATAGATACACCACTTTTTCTACATATATTAGCTATGAATGTATCTATCTGATCCATATCAATTTTTTTGAGCTGGAGTGATCTTGAGGATGAAATTGATTTATATGTGATTTAACAACCAGTCTTGATATTTGAATATAAAAACAAGGTACTTTGTGGGATGATGATACCTTTGGATAAACTTATCTAGAAGCATGGTTTTGATAATTCTCAGATTTTGGAGAGGGGTGTAGTAATGAGAGGGAGGTGGACTCACATTTTCGGATTGGAATATTCTACGGCATTATGGGGATATAATGTTTATATGGTGGCGATGTTTTGACATACTCTTAGTGTTTTTAAGGTATTACTAAACACCACTTTTTATCAATATTTGTGTGGTTTTTTTTGTAATTGTTTTGGGTTATGATTTTTAAATGTTTTCAAAATTATGGGATAATGAAATGTTGGAGCACGGTTTTCCCAAACAGTGTGACCTCTCATTGAAAACTGTACAACCTAATGTAGATTGTTTTTCAACAGTTGAAAAACAGTTAGTCATGAAATGTTCCCACTTAGGAGAAACCATGCATCCCATTTAAAACAGACACACAGTTAGTCCGTATGGTTTCTCAAACCATAAACATGATTTAATTAATAAAAAACCAACATAAAAATATAAAATCACTATTTTAAGTGTTAGAAGGACCAATAAAAAACCCATATGAGTTATTATTCCTCAAGGGCATCCAAGACTAATTCATGGCCCCTCAAATCCCTCCCGAAAGAGATTCAAATATTGATTAACATCATTCAATTCTATTCTAGCTAGTTTCCTCTTCCTAATCTTTATCTCACACGATCATTTTTCTCCTCCTGAGGGTTCCGTGGACCCCCATGATGCTTTTTGGATCTAATAAGCTTTGTTTTTGGATATTAAACCAATATTTGATCCAAATTTCATGGATTTCATGATCCTTGTTCGTCATTTTTGAATACCAATTATGGTTTGGTGAATGGAGATCCATTGATCCATATGTAAGTGGTTCATTCATGATGCCAAATGTTTTATGCCTAAATTTATGCATTTAATTTCAATTGTTTTAATTAATGGAAAATTATTTCTTTTTATTGAATATATTTCAATTGGTCTTCTAAAAAACCCAATTCCATGTAATTGGGGTTTTAAGAATGGGGTTTTGTAATTGAAGTGTAAAACCCATAATTCCATTGAATTAGGGTGTATTTATGGAAATTTATGAAATTTAATTTATTAAATTTAAATTGAGGAATGGTTTTAGGTGAAAATTTTGAAAAACACAAATTCCATTGAATTGGGGATGTTTTGTGAAATTGATGGAAATTTTTTGAAATTAAATTATTGAATTTAATTGTGAAAGTTAATTGTGAAATGGAATTATTAATTGATTTGAAATTCCTATTTTCAATAAATGGTTTAAAATGATTCCAATATAAACCATATGGGTTTATATTGGAAAAGTCATTTTTTCGATTAAAAAATAATTTTGGTTTTAAATGGAAATTAGAATATTTGAAATATGGGAATGTGTTTTAATTTTATTTTAAGGTTTATTAAAATAAATTACATATCACTAAATTTTACTAGAGAATATGACAGACTAATTATTTAGAGAGTTATTGGGACAAATACTCTAGGTTGGAATTTAACTAGAAAAATATTGACACTTTAGAACACTAAAAAAATATTGTTTAGTGCATCTTACTTCCCCATTGGGATATGTATGAGTCCTCTATTACCATTTATGAGGGATGTGTGCGCACATGATATTTTATCAAATGAGGGTGTGGGGATCCCATAACCAAGAACTATCATACCTATTTACAGATGACCATGTTCCTTGCTTGTTTATATATGAGATATAAATATATACCATTATTTTAATCTATTTTACATCTCTTATGATTTATATAAATTTTTTTATGTAAAATTAAATATTTAAAACATTTATGAAAATAACCACTTGTGATATTATTTCTATCACTTTGAAATGTGAACCGTGATTTTGTAATGTATTTTCATCTTTTAAAATGTAAATCACGATTTGGTTAAATATGTTTTGAAATTCCAAAAATGTTTATTTGAATAAATGAAAGAACTTTGTTTGGTTAATTTGATATTGGAATATTGTTGTGGAATACTTGGTGAGTCCCTAATGGTATTTTTCTTTACACCCTACTTATTCATTTTCATGTTTTCATATTTCCTTCTAGGTTCGAGTAGGTGTAAAGCACCACTTGGTTCCATGGATTTGGAGAGTTGAGTCTATTGTGACCTAGGCTATTTACATGTCCGATGTTTCTGATATATTTCTATAGTACTTCAAGTTTTTATACTGGTTTGACTTCTAGTATACCTCTCCCAATTGAGTTTCTTTTGTTTTTGAATAGATTTTTTATCATTATTCCATGATTTTTGTGGAAAATTCATTCCCACTTTCATTTTGAATGATGACATGTGTAGTCACTAACCCCTGGGGATTAAGAATTCCATTTAGGATATGTCAGTGTTGGCTCAATTATCAGGTTACCAGGGTACCCTGATGTCTAGTGACATAAAAAATATACCATGTCTCAATGAATTATAATTAATACCATGAAATCCATACATTTGTAGGAACATTTTAATCAAACCCCCTTTAAAATTCGATAACTTTTAAAAAATATTCCATTTAAAGAATTTGAATGATAAGGCTCTTAAAACCCCATGAGTATAGTAAAAGCACATTGTTTGAAATTAAAAACACCATGCTAAATTTATCATGTTTTACATTATGAAATATATCTCAATAAATTAAATTTGAGATAATTAACCCCATACCACAGTTCCCACAGAGTAAAAATGTTCTATAATCTCCTCTATTAAAAAATGAATGATCACAATCAAATCATTAAGAACTATTTTCATATATCTAACATTTAATAAACTTCATTTATAGTTATTCACAATGTATATATTAATTATTTATTATTAGTTTTTGATATTGTGTGTGAGAAATCTTGATTGTTTTGAACTAGTTTCATAATAGTGGTGTTGTTATTAATTATTCTTTAAAATTTTATAATTAAAATATCATAAAAAGAAAAATAATTTTAGATTTATAATTATTTAAAATGTTATAATTTCATTTACTTAGATTTTTTATTATTACCCTTAAATATAAATTAGGAAATAATCATGCTTCAATAATTGTTATAGAATAGAGGGTTTTTTCCGTAAATAATGAGTTCATTTTCTAGATAACTATTTCAAAAAAATAATTATTTAATTATTTATATAATATATTAACATAAATTAAATCCCCATATCCATTCATTATATATGTTTACATCATCATTCATGTAGGTGGTTAGTCCAACGCAAACATGAACATACCATAATTAATGGATGATTATGAAGTGATTCAACGGTAATATTATTATAAAATAAGCATAATGATCTTATTTAGAGTTTACTAGTATGATATATCCTAATTATATATAATTAAAACAATAATATAAACTATAAAAATTTATTTAATTTTATGAAGAAAACATTTTTCCCCTAAGAACTCTCTTCTGGAAAGTTGAATTTACCACAGTTATTTAATGCTTATATTGTTAATATTTTGTCCAATTTTTCTTTCAAAAACTTTAATAATTTCATAAAAATTATATTTTTCCTTTTAAACCATTCTCATTACTCATCATGTAAGTCTGTGATCAAAATAAAAATGGTAATCGATTGTTTTAGGGAGGCAATAGTCCACACGTATGTATGGATAATGATTTAATTTTACACAGAACAAGGAAAAAGTGTAATATGGATTAAAATTTATGTATCTAAAATATTAAAAAAATATCATAAATATATATTAAATTTTTTATTACGACCATTATTATAATGTGGTGATGGAAAATAAAACACACATTATTGTGGGGGCGGTAGTTCACAGAATGCATGAATGGAGATTTTTTCGTAATTGAAATATGAATAGTGGTTAATTGTTGTAACAACATTATAATAACATGTGATTATACTAATTATATATATTTTATTATATTATTAATGTTTTATGTAATTTTATTAAGAATAAGTTCACATAATGAAATGGAAATGAGAAATGAGAAGATACAAATTTATACCTCGCTTCATGGATTTTCTCATTTGAAAAGGGGGTTAAGCCTTTAAGATATGATATTTTGAGAAGAATATAAAACCTTAATGGTGTACAATATATTTTAAGATATGTTTGGGTATATTTTTTTTATGAAATAAGTGGTTTTTGGTGTGGGGGTAAGTGATGAGAGGTGAACACATTTTATAAGTGAAAAGGGATGACATTTTGGAAAATACATAAAACTTTTTAATAATGGGTAGTCACTATAATTAAAAGTAGATCATAAGTTAAAAAATAACAAAGAGGTTAAGATATACATTTGATAAAGTACTCAAGAACTTATTACCACACATTTTTTAAACATGTTTGTTTTCTTTAGTTATTGGTTAAACCCCTTTTTATCCCCTTTAAATTTTTATAAAGGTAACTAGTTATTAACAAACCAATCTATAATTTATTTTTGAAAATTAATTACCCATTATTAAATAATTTGATCCTAATGATTACAAATTTTAAATATATTTTATTATATTTATTTTCTAAAACTGATAAAAAATAATTTCAAATTCTAAATGTATAATATTTTAATTTTTTTTAATATCACTTGTGTTCTAAAATTTCAAATATGATTTTGTCAATTAATAAATTTTTTAAATTAAAAAATCCCTTAGTAAAAACATATTTGGACTTTTAAAATGATCTGATTAATTTCCAAATCATACTTATATACTATTTATGTCATAAAGTCATGTTATTTTAAAAAATGGTATTTTTCACTACTCAGCTAAAAATAAATATTTTTAGATAAATAGTAAAAGTTTATATTAAAATAATATTGAAATTTGATATCAAAAAATGAATTTTATTTTTTCAAATTAAATTTCAAGAATATTCAATTTTTAAACTTTAAAAAATATATAATGAGAAACTTTTTTATAAGGGATTAACTTTATAAAATATTTTTCACTCTTATTCTTAATTTATTTTAAACACTAATAAATCTAGTATTAATACATAAATGTTATATGATATAAAAAAATAATTTAACAATATTATAATAAGTTTTATTTCATAAAAAAGATGGTTTATAAAAATATTAACTCTTAAAAACAACAATTAATTAATTAAATTTAGTAAATATCCTATATATAAATATATATTAATATATTTCACAATTAGGTTACACATATTCATACAATCTAATTCAAATAATGGGATTTAATTGTATAAAAATATCACAATATCATATTAGTTTGGTGGTTTATATGGAGGACGTTATCTAACAGATAATTTATTTAAGGGAAATGTACAGTTAAATCTTGGGTTATTGCATTCACGCTCCTCAGTAATGCCATGAATGGAAAATTGCCTCGGATGCCACATGAGGGTTGTCATATCAATGAAGGTCAAGGGAGATATCTCACAACCCTTATAAAAGACAAAGGTCATCCTAGTATGGTCCTCCCATCCATCACATGTATAAATTTCCTATGGTATATCTACTAAGTCTAAACGTAACTCAAGGGTCCTCACATGTACCATTAGGGCCGTCCATCTCAATCCATCTCCCAAAACCTCTTTGGAGGAATACATGTATTTCTAGGTAAGGAATATGGGTAATAAACATGTCAATTTAACAAAGTAAAACCCATCATGGGGGTCCAAGGGTTAAGGGAGTCCATTGGTACCACAAGATCGGTCGACAAAGACAGAGTCCAACAAGCTAGTGCATAAGGGCCAACCTGGCCATGACACTTGTTTGGTTATTTTAAGGCATAAAATATAAATTTAAAAAATTAATTATTCAATTAAAGTGGTCTAACTCCATCAATTGTGTGAACACGTATAACATTCATCATAAATAGAATGCATTAAGCCATATGGAGAGTACCAAGGACTACCTACCTCATTTTGATGATTTCATATTTAATTATCCAAGCCGAAAACTTTTCCAAGGATCACCAATCCTCATCCAAGTTCCAACTCATGCCCATACCACCACTCAAGATCATGCCTCTCACCAATCCACTAAAATTCATTATCAAAAACCAAAAATCAAAACGAATTAAAATATTTAGAATCTAATTCCAAATATATACAATTTGGAATAATCAATGAAACACCAATCGAGTGTCCTTTCCACATAAAAATCATGACTGACACACACAGGAGGTCCATTCCATGCTCATAGAACCTTCCTAGGAGAATTTAATATCAATCATCATCACTTAAAAAATTAATTTTGTAAATAAACCAATGAATGGACTTGGAAAAATCATTACATTACATACATTCACTGAGTCTCCATGAAATGACTTGCAGATGATGTCACATAACACCATATCACATGAAACATGAATAAACATTGATGATATAATAATTCCACCAATATCTTGTGGAACCGACATCAAATTCCTATAAAAAGATGGAAACGGTTAAATAAGAATGAAGGAAAGGGTTGGTGGTGTCCAACATAGGAGGAATTATACTTAAGAGGCCAAGAAAATGCCACCAAGAACACCCGTTAATTGAGCGAAAATAAGAGGGAGGGAGGTCGACAACTAGTAAGAGTGAGAGAAATGAAGGGGATAGAAGAGGCTACCCCTTATTAAAATTTTAGGGGGAAATATAATTTCCCCCAATTTAACACCCCAGTGGCTTGCCGGTAGTGGACCACCAACAAGTTGGTGGCCATTTGTAACATGCAGGTGGCTTTGGCCAGCCATAGACTAGCTGGAAACTTTAGTGGGCCATTGGGGCTACTCACTGCTGGCGACCCACTTAACCCCATCCATCCTCTAATGATAACTAGAACCACCCATGTGACATTCGAGCCTCTTCCCATGTCCAAAACCCACATTTCGGGAGGTTCCCACATCAAAATACCCATTCGAATCTCAAATTAAAACCAGAACCTCCAAATAATGGATAAAAAAAATAATTATTTAGTCTAAAATTTCCAACTCATATAGGTGACGAACTTTATAGTTTTAAATTTATTATTATAAAAATTGTAAATCAAAATGGAAAATAAAAAAATTATTTTGGGCATTATGCTTGGTTTACCTACACAATTTTCTAAATCATGTGTTGACTACATGGAATACAATTCCTATACATAAAGGGCCTTTCCCGATTTCCCCTAGGCCTCTGCATGGTCATCCTAGTTGTGTGCTAACCATACCAAATAGAACTATCCTGAGATAGATCCAAATGGATGGTTTCCACACCGTTACTCTTAACAGTGCGCAACCTGTACGACACAAAAAATCTTTACAAAATTTAATAATTCCTATGTAATATTCAAGAAATATCTTGACGACTCAAAATAATATAAAATCATATACAATAAACTCTATAGTGACATGGTGGGTGTCAAGACACACATACAAACACCTACACGTAAACATACATAGAGATATATATACATATACATATACACAAACAAACAAACATACATACATACAAACACAAACACACACACACACACACACACACACACTCACTCACACACACACACACATACAAACTCATACACATACACAAACGTACATACAGACACACACACACACATGCACATACATGCACACACACACACACACAAACAAACATACACACACAAACACATGCATTATCATATACATACACATATAAACACACACACACACACATATGCACATATATAGATACACATATAAATATATACATGCCAAAATACATATACAAACAAATACATTGACATACATATACTTACATAAACACACACACGCACATCAAACTACATACATACATACATGCATACAAACATACATACATATATCAATACATACATTCATACATACATACATAAAGAAACAGACAAATAAATACACACACACACACATATATAGATATACATATAAAAACATACATGAACAAACAAAAATACAAACAAATATATAGATGCACATATACATACATAAATAAAAAGATGTACATGCACACACATACAAAACTATATAAACTTATAAATACATACATACGTACGTACGTACAAACATGCATGCATAGACACACACACATACATCTATCCATATATATATATATACATATATACATGCATAAATACATATATACATCGTTACATGAATGCATGCATCAATCTATCCATTTATCCCTACATATATGCATACATACCTACATACATACTTACTGACACACACACACACACAAACATTAATACATACATACTTTGTCACGAACCAGGCCGGGTTGCCATCCGACCCGGTGCCCGACCCGGTCCGCGGCAAGGCCCGAAGGGCGTTCCCGATCCCCACGGGCTGGGACAAGTGCCCAGGTATCATGTTTAACAAGTGAGAACGATTTTACCCGAAATAAAAGACAGAAAAACAACCAACAAGATAAATAAACTGAAACTGGAAACAGACTACAAAACACACTTCTAAACTATAAACAGGTTTAGGTCTACAAATCAGCTAAAAAAACCAAAATTAACAACAATAGGAATAGAGAACTAAGCTCCAAAACCAACCTCATGAGACATGAGAAGTTGCATCCCCAATATACCAACACCAACCTGCACATGAAGACCAACAGCAACCAGAACCACCATCACTGAGCACGACGTCACAACCTGGAAAGCAGAAGAAACAAAATCTACATACACCCAAAGGTGTATGTATGGTATGAGCTAAAATCCCAGTAGAATGCCACCGAGAAAAAGGTTCCGCGCCTAATTATGAAAAGACAAATATATTTTCAATTTAACATAATAGAAATAAATAAGTGTTTAATGAATTTTAATGAAAACGTTTTTAAGGGGAAACTTCTCTAAAAGGAGAAAAACTTAAATTAACTTACACACACACACACACGCACACCCACACACGCACGCACACACACAGACACACAGACACACCCACACACACACGCACACTTTTCTTGGTAACCCCAACGTCACACCGTGTGCCGATGGTGAGCAGAAAGCAGAGGAAGAGAACAATACATGGGAGACCCTAAAGATACTAGCGAGAAGTGGGACCCTAGAACCTCACGTCTCGGTGAACCGTATCACAGATTCCCGTGCACGAGCAACTGGTTGGGAAAAACTCCTACTATAGTGGTCTCCAGTCATTATACAGTGTTTAGTTAGTGTTGTAAGCGTCAAACCCGCTAAGTGAAACTAGGCCGATTCCACTCCCGTATCACTAGCACGCTAGTCTTGTCCGCCCACCTAGTACCCAAGCTTCCCATTTGTGCTCAAGTAATTCAAAGTTCATGCCACATGTCATAATCACACACTCAAACCCAATAAGATACTGCACATTCCAAAACAACCATTTGCACACACAAAAACCATTCGAAATAATACACTTGCTAAAAACGTTTTCAAAACACGCTTTACACTATTGACTTAATCTATTAAACCACTTAAAAAGCTTATAAAACAGCAGCAAAGGAGTTTCACCTGGTTTTACACACACAAAGGTAACCACTTAGAAATCCAAAACACATTCCAACATCGCATGCACTCAAATACAATAAAAAGTGTGACCTGCACCACCAAAAGGTTTGATGGAAAACCCTTACACCATATCAAAAACACCATTGTCTAAACCACATTGTTAACATGCCAAAAATAAATGCTTATAAAACAATTTAGAAGAAATCACTTAATGTTAACCACTATGCTCATGAAAAAACTTCTTTTATGACCAAACACACCCGATGCCATGTAAAAAAAATAGTTCGCACTACATACATGACTTAAGAAGATAAACACACAATTACAAAGTCACTGATAGATTTCTCAGTAGAAAACACCCAATAATATGAACAATATACTAAACAATTTCAATGCAAATCAAACTTAAAATAAAACTTAATTCGCACAAAAAAAATTAATTAAAATATGCAAAAAAAATAAACATTGCAAATTAATTCATTGGATAATAATTAGACGGGGAACCACCTACCTTGTCATAGAAGACTTCGCAAATATGGTGCACAAGAACCGCCATACACCAACTGCAACTCAAACAAAGTCCAAATAGAACCTAATAAAAAAATGCATTAGACCAATTATACCAAAATTGAACCAAACTCGATTCAAAAGTCTAACCGTACTCAACCATGATTAAACAATAAGAAAAAAAGGAAAACACACTTACAACGGGGGTGAAGGAGGTCGGCCGGAGGTCGACAGAGGCTACTGGAGTCATGCGAGGAGGTGCGGGGAGGCTGTCCAGTACTGCGAAGGGGGTGCGGGGTGGCTGTCTGGTTGTACGAAGGGGTGCGGGGCGGCCGAAGGGTGGAAGAAGGGTGTTGGCTGGAATTTTCTAGACAAGGCAGGGAGGCCAGTTGCCATGGGGGGGTGCAAGCAGGCCGGTTAGCCGAGGTGGACGAACAGAGCAAGAGAAAGGGGTGTCGGGGAAGTCTCTATCGGGTAATGGATGGTCCGGCGGGGGTACCCGGGAGAGGGAGAGGTGAACCAGGTGGTGTATGGCGTGACTCCGAGCAGGAACAAGAGGGAGCAGTTTCAACGGTGGCAAGCCGTGGGAGGGGGGCGCAGGTCTCTTGAATTTTCAGGAGGGAGAAGGCGGCGTGACAGGTGCTCAAAAGAGGGAGGCGGCGGAGGCCTTCAGCGCACAGCAGGGGGAGCGCGGGCTGGGGTTCAGTGCGCTGCCATGCGGAAGGGAGGCCAGCAACTGGGAAGGAAGGGGAGGCCGGTGAGGGTGGGCAGAGTGGGATGCAGAAGGATGCAGCGCCGGGAAGGGCCGACTGGGCAGGCGGCTAGGGTTCGGCGCGGGTCACAAGGAGGGGGGGGGGAGAATAGTGATTCGCCGGGGAGAGAGAGAAAAAGAGGGAGAAAAAAAAGAAGGAATGTGAATAAAAAAATGAAAATAAAGGATAAAAATAAAATAAAATAAACGGAAAAAAGATATAAATAAGAAAGAAAAAAGAAGAAGTGGAAATGGAAGCTATGAAAAACAAATCCAACCTAAAATAAAATTAAAATTAAAATAATATTACGAACTTAATAATATAAATTAATAAAAGGGTTCAACAACAATAATAATAATGATAATAAGTTAACAAAAAAAGTGTGCATTAAAAACATTAATAATAAAAAGGTCTGCTCACGCACTGGACTGGCAGCACGGCTTCGCCCGTGCCCTGCTTGTGCGTCGGGCATTTCCAAGGCAGCGTTCATTTATCAGCGCAAAAGCGCACACTAATTTCGTGCTCAACCCACTTTCCAATGAGAAAATTAAATAAAGGAAACTAAACTTACGTGATAAAAATAAAAATTAAAAACTTACCTCGATGTGATGTCTAGGTGTGACAATTCTCCCCACCATGAAAACTTTCCATCCTCGAAAAGCCACAACTAGGACCAAACCCCAAATCAGAAAACCATACTCCCTTAAGGTTTGAAGGGGATTCCCACAAACATCAAGCGAAGAGATGAAAAAGCATTGTGCTTAGAGAAAGTGACTCAATGACGACTTCAAGAAATGAGTAAAAAGACTTTATCCTATGTGTCTCCCAACCTAAAAGGCTAAAATACCTCCAGTTGACTGATCAAGGAAAATGACTCTCGCACCCGTGGAAACCAACCTCAGAGGACGAAACAACTCAAACATTATTAAACGAAAACCACACCATTTGGTTGGAATCAACAGGCAAGGTCAGACCTCATCCAAGGAACACTCTTATCACTTATCACCAAGCCATATTTAAAAACAGAAGCAAAAGATCAACATGGGGAAGCCTGAGGGGCTCCCCACCATTAAGAACTCACTGACGCTCGAAACGAGACTGGAAAACTGACACGATGGGGTTCGAGCAGACTCTCTGCCATTAAAGAAAAGTCCAGCAATGATTCATTCTATAGACATTCGTGTGAGACCCAATGTGGGTCTCCCCACCATTTAGAACCTACCAACTCCCAGGGCCAGACTAGAAAACCAACATGGGTAGGTTCGGGCGGACTCCCCACCATTAAGGAAAGGCCAACACCAATTTATTTCAGAGACCTTTGTGCGAGACCCATCGTGGGTCTCACCGCCATTAGAATTAACAGAGGATTACATAACTCGGTAAATTTTCTGATGGTGACCAAACACCCCACTATAAGAGGAGGGGAGGGGAGGAGAGGGGGGCGACCACCAGGCGTCAAAACCACGGCCAACAACAAACCAACATCTCAAAATTTCCTAGATGAACACCATTCAAATTTGATACTGAGTTACCCAACAAACTCTCATAATGACCACTAAAGCAATTGCATCCAGTGGAACGCATCCCCCAAGACTTTAAGGCACGAGACGAACACACGACCACATGGTCACAGCAACCTTATACAACCAGACAGCTCATCTGAAGCAGAAAAACCATGGAAACAATTTAAAATACCTCTACCTTTAACATTGGTGACAGAAATAAGGTTGAGTCCCGTACACTCCCGAGGTTCCTGACCACGCGCCAGCTTCACTCCGGGGCCTATGGCTAGAGCCCTGATGTTGGAAGCATCTCCTGCCTCGCAATCAGGCATTGAAGACTCCTGAGTAGAGCTTCTCCTTTTGGTGTCACTTGCAACCACACTGCAACTGAGGCAACACCAGCAAACACGACACATTACAACATCTGACTGATCATACGCGGAACATTCACCAACTCCAGAGTTGAAATGGTGCATACACATCACTATTTTTCACACTAGATGAGAACACAACACCACAAACCATCACTTGAACATTCTCATTACTGTTGATAGGAACATTACGCTGATAAAAACTTTAAACTGCATCTTGAACACCACGTGATTTCTGCAAATGACCATAGCAGCCTCATACGACTGGGTCTGCCAAACTAGTGGACTAACACGAACCTTTCCTTAAACAAAACAAACCAAAGACAAGAGGTCATTTAGAACAATAGACCGCACCAACAACTTCAAGTTGCTTCCACCTTTTCCCCACTGGAGTCTCCTTTACCGCTTCCAAACCACCGTTGACTATCAAAGGGACCTCATGCTGCAAGACATCACCAAACATGACCCTTGCAGCCGATGAAAGTACTAAAAAGCCCTTCCGGACACTTTTCAACACTAATAATTCCGAACTGCCTTCTACTTTCCCCGCTGGAATTTCATTCACCGCTTCTAGGGGAACCTTTAGACACAATGATGTCAACCTCATACCCGACGAGTCAGACAACTCAAAAGGACCAAAACTCCCTTAAGCTCCCCTCTCATCTTTCATTCCACTATGAGAGGATCTGCTCAACTGAGGGAAAAAGGAATAGACTTATCATTGTCACTAAAAAGGAAGAGTCCTTACTTTTGTAAACTGGAGGGTCAGCCAACGGTGAACCATCCGTGGTCGCACGTCATTCTCACATTAACTCTTTATTGGAGGCGTACACTAGCCATGAAAGAAAACCATGGACCCAACCCAACTAGTCCAATGGTCAGGACATACCACAAGTGAACACCAAACATGAAGGGGAAACCACTGCAAGGGATCCCCGATGTAGTTTTCAAAATAATTAACTAGCTACATACTTTCATACCAACTTACAAATAAGAATTCAAACTCAGGACACAAACCAGCCGGAAGGGATCCTCGGCTCAAAACACTTCACATACAACATTTAAAAAATACAAGGACACACCACACAATCACCTATTATTTAAAAACACCAAATTTTACTTTAACAAAACATTTTGAAAATAAGCATCCCGAGTGGGTTGCACAAACACCAATGGCGTCCCATGAGCCTCGCACATGCATGTTCTCGTGCCGCACCGGATCCCACCTCATATCCATCCAGGCACTCATCCACTTGTGCCATTAACCCTTTCTCTTCCCATATTCACTCATGCATGTGGTTTCCCACGAGAACACCAAGGATAAAAACCAAATCTTTCCTTTTTTTTCAAAACCAAAACATCCAACCCACACTTTCCAAACCTTTCACATCATTTTATTTTTAAATCACTTTATTTGAAAGCATTTTCCAAGTCCAAAACATTTTTACTTAAAAAACAAATTTCCACGAATCCAAAACAAAAAAGATGAGAAACAATGCAGGAGGAAACTAGTGTCAGTGGGTGATCGGAGCATATGGTTGGTGGCCATATGCCGATCACGCCACTGGCCATAGAGAGTATTTTAGGACAGTTTCCCTGGCTCCACAAGGCTTTCCAGACCCTGAGAGCTCACAAAGACCACTGACAATACCCCCTTTTCATTTCCCCTAGACATGTTTAACTGCAATAACCAAAAACTCAGACAAACCTCAACATACTTTGGTAACTTGAGTCCCGCCACGCGGCGTGCTGGCCAGGCACCTTACTCGTAGCTAGGACGTCGAGTCCCGACAACCTTAACTCGAGTCTACCGTGACTCTATCCTGAAAGAAAACGACCCAAGAGAGCAAACTTGCCCCTCTGATACCATTTTTTCATGAACCAGGCCGGGTTTCCATCCGACCCGGCGCCCGACCCGGTCCGCGGCAAGGCCCGAAGGGCGTTCCTGATCCCCACGGGCTGGCACAAGTGCCCGGGTATTATGTTTCACAAGTGGGAATGATTTTACCCAAAATAAATGATAGAAAAACAACCAACAAGATAAATAAACTGAAACTGGAAACAGACTACAAAACACACTTCTAAACTATAAACAGGTTTATGTCTACAATTCATCTAAAAAAACCAAAATGAACAACAACAGGAATAGAGAACTAAGATCCCAAACCAACCTCATGAGACACGAGAAGTTGCATCCCCAAGCTACCAACACAAACCTGCACACGAAGACCAACAGCAACCAGAACCACCATCGCTGAGCACGACGTCACAACCTGGAAAGCAGAAGGAACAAAATCTACATACACCCAAGGGTGTATGTAGGGTGTGAGCTAAAATCCCAGTAAGATGCCACCGAGAAAAAGGTTATACGCCTAATTATTAAAAGACAAATACATTTGTAAATTAATATAATAGAAATAAATAAGTGTTTAAAGAATTTAAATGAAAACGTTTTTAAGGGAAACTTCTCTAAAAGGAAAAAAACTTAAATTAACTTACACACGCACACACTCACACCCACACACGCACACACACACACAGACGCACGCACACACCCACACACGCGAGCATACTTTTCTTGGTAACCCCAACGTCACAACATTTTCCAACGGTGAGGAGAAAGCAGAGGAAGAGCACAATACATGGGAGACCCTAAAGATACTAGCGAGAAGTGGGAACCTAGAACCTCACGTCTCGGTGAACTGTATCACACATTCCCATGCACGATCCACTGGTAAGGAAACACCTCCTACCATAGTGGCCTCCAGTCATCATCCAGTGTTTAGTTAGTGTTGTATGTTTCAAACCCGCTATGTGAAACTGGGCCGATGCCACTCCCGTATCACTAGCACGCTAGTCTAGTCCGCCCAACTAGTACCCAGGCTTCCCGTTTGTGCTCAAGTAATTCAATGTTCATGCCACATGGCATAATCACACACTCAAACACAATAATATACTACAAACGCCAAAACAACCATTTGCACACACAAAATCCATTTGAAAAAATATGCTTGCTAAAAACGTTTTCAAAACACACTTCACACTATTGACTTAATCTAATAAACCACTTAAAAAGTTTATAAAACAACAGAAAAGGAGTGTCACATGGTTTTACAAACAAATTACAACATCGCATGCACTCAAATACAATAAAAAGTGTGACCTTCACCCCCAAAAGGATTGATGGAAAACCATTACACCATATCAAAAACACCATTGTCTAAACCACATTGTTAAACATGCCAAAAATAAAAGCATATAAAACAATTTAGAAGAAATCAATTAACTTTAACCACTAAGCTCACGCAAAAACTTCTTTTATGACCAAAAGTACCCGACGCCATGTAAAAAATATAGTTCGCACCACTTACACGACTTAAGAAGATAAGCACACAATTACAAAGTCACCAATAGAGTTCTCAGCAGAAAACACCCATTAATATGAACAATATACTAATCAATTTCAATGCAAATCAAACATCAAATAAAACTTAATTCGCACAAAAAAAATTATTTAAAAATATGAAAAACAAAATAAACATTGAAAATTAATTCATCGGATAATAATTAGACGGGGAACCACCTACCTTGTCATAGAAGACTTCGCAAATATGGTGCACAAGAACCGCCGCACACCAACTGCAACTCACAGAAAGTCCAAATAGAACCTTATAAAAAAATGCATCAGACCAATTATACCAAAATTGAACCAAACTCGATTCAAAAGTCTAACCATACTCAAACATGATTAAACAACAAGCAAACAAGGAAAACACACTTACAACGGGGGTGCGGGAGGTCATCCGGAGGTCGACAGAGGCTGCTGGAGTCGTGCGAGGAGGTGCGGGGAGGATGTCCAGTACTGCGAAGGGGGTGCTGGGTGGCTGTCTGTTTGCGCGAAGGGGTGAGGGGCGGCCGGAGGGAGGAAGAAGGGTGTCAGCTGAAATTTTCCAGACAAGGCAGGGAGGTCGGTTGCCATGGGGGGGGGGGTGTGGCGCAAGCAGGCCGGCTAGCCGAGGTGGCCGAACAGAGCAAGAGCAAGGGGTGTCGGGGAAGTCTCGTCTGGGTAATGGTTGGTCCGGCGGGGGTACCCGGGAGAGGGAGAGGTGAACGAGGTGGGGTATGGCGTGACTCCGAGCAGGAGCAAGAGGGAGCTATTTCAACGGCGGCAAGCCGTGGGAGGGGTTGCAGGTCTCTTGGATTGTCCCGAGGGAGAATGCGGTGTGACAGGTGCTCAAAAGAGGGAGGCGGCGGAGGCCTTCAGCGCACAGTAGGGGGAGCACAGGCTGGGGTTCGGTGCGCTGCCAAGTGGAAGGGAGGCCAGCCACCGGGAAGGAAGGGGAGGCCGGCGAGGGTGGGCAGAGTAGGATGCAGAAGGATGCAGCTTCTGGAAGGGCCGACTGGGCATGCGGCTAGGGTTCGGCACGGGTCACAAGGAGGGGGGGAAGAATAGTGATGCACCGGGGAGAGAGAGAAAAATAGGGAGAAAAAAAAAGAAGGAATGTGAATAAAAAAAGAAAATAAAGGATAAAAATAAAATAAAAGAAGTAGACAAAAGATAGAAATAAGAAAGAAAAAAAAGAAGTGGAAATGAAAGCTAAGAAAAACAAATCTAACATAAAATAAAATAAAAATTAAAATAATAAAATGAACTTAATAATATAAATTAATAAAAGGGTTCAACAACAATAATAATAATGATAATAATACTAATGATGTTAATAAAAAAACAATTGCGCATTAAAAACATTAATAATAAAAAGGTCAACCCGCGCACTGGGCTGGCAGCACAGCTTGACCCGTGCCCTGCTTGTGCATCGGGGATTGTCAAGGAAGTTTTCATTTATCAGCACAAAAGCGCACACTAATTTCTTTCTCAACCCTCTTTCCAATGAGACAATTAAATAAAGGAAACTAAACATACGTGATAAAAAATAAAAATTTAAAAACTTACCTCGATGCGAAGTCCAGGTGTGACAATTCTCCCCACCACGAAAACTTTCCGTCCTCAGAAAGCCACAAATAGGACCAAACCCTAGAGCAAAAAACCATACTCCCTTAAGGTTCAAAGGGTATTCCCACAAACATCAAGCAAAGAGAGGAAAAAGCATTGTACTCAGAGAAAGTGACTCAATGACGACTTCAAGAAATGAGTAAAAATAATTTCTCCTATGTGTCGCCCAACCTAAAAGGCTAAAATACCTCCAGTTGACTGATCAAGGAAAACGACTCTCGCACCCCTGGAAACCAACCTCAGAAGACGAAACAACTCAAGCATTATTAAACGAAAACCACACCATTTGGTTGGAATCAACAGGCAAGGTAAGACCTCATCCATGGAACACTCTTATCACTTATCACCAAGCCATATTTAAAAACAGAAGCAAAAGATCAACATGGGGAGGCCTGAGGGGATCCCCACTATTAGGAACTCATTGACGCTCGAAACAAGACTGGAAAACCGACACAGAGGGGTTCGAGCGGACTCTCTGCCATTAAAGAAAAGTCCAGCACTGATTCATTCTACAGACATTCGTGCGAGACCCAATGTGGGTCTCCTGACCATTGAGAACCTACCAATTCCCAAGGCGAGACTAGAAAACCAAGATGGGTAGGTCCAGGCAGACTCCCCACCATTAAGGAAAGGCCAACATCGATTTATTCCAGAGACCTTTGTGCGAGACCCATCGTGGGTCTCGCCGCCATTAGAATTAATAGAGGATTACAGAACTCTGTAAATTTTCCGATGGTGACCAAACACCCCACCATAAGGGGAGGGGAGGGGAAGAGAGGGGGGACGACCACCAGACATCAAAACCATGGCCGACCACAGACCAACATCTCAAAATTTCCTAGATGAACACCATTCAAATTTGTAGACTGAGTTACCCATCAAACTCTCATAATGACCACTAATGCAATTGCATTTAGTGGAACGCATCCCCCAAGACTTTAAGGAACGAGACGAACACACGTCCACATGGTCACGACAACCTTATACAACCAGACGGCTCATCCGAAGTAGAAAAACCATGGAAAAAATTTAAACATCCTCTACTTTTAACATTGGTGACAGAAATAATGTTGAGTCCCGTACACTCCCGGGGTTCCTGAACATGCGCCAGCTTCACTCCGGGGCCTATGGATGGAGCCCTGATGTTTGAAGCATCTCCTGCCTCGTAGTCAGGCATTGAAGACTCCTGAATGGAGCTTCTCCTTTTGGTGTCACATGTAACCACACTGCAACCGAGGCAACACCAGCAAACACGACACATTACCGCATCTGACTGATCATACGCGGAACATTCACCAATGCCAGAGTTGAAATGGTGCATGTGCATCACTGTTTGTCACACTGGATGAGAACACAACACCACAAACCATCACCTAAACATGCTCATTGCTGTTGAGAGGAACATTACGCTGATAAGGACTTTAAACCGCATCTTGAACACCACGTGATTTCTACAAATGACCATAGCAGCCTCATACGACTGGGTCCTCCAAACTAGTGGACTAACATGAACCATTCCTTAAATGAAACAAACCAAAGACAAGAGGTTATTTAGAACAATAGACCGCACCAACAACTTCGATTTGCTTCCACCTTTTCCCCACTAAAGTATCCTCTACCGCTTCCAAACTACTGTTGACTATCAAAGGGACCTCATGCTGCAATACATCACCAAAAATGACCCTTGCATACGATGAAAGTACTAGAAATCCCTTCAGACACTGGTCAACACTAATAATTCCGAACCGCCTTCAACTTTCCCCACTGTAATTTCATTCACTGCTTCTAGGGGACCTTTAGACGCAATGATGTCAACCTCATACCCGACGAGTCAGACAACTCAAAAGGACCAAAACTCCCTTAAGCTCCCCTCTCATCTGTCATTCCGCTGCGAGAGGATCCGCTCAACTGAGGGAAAAAGGAATAGACTTAGCATTGTCACTAAAAAGGAAGAGTCCTTACTTTTTTCAATTGGAGGGTCGGCCAACGGTGAACCATCAGTGGTCGCACATCATTATCACATTAAATCTTTATTGGGGGAATACACTGGCCAAGAAATAAAACCATGGACCCAACCGAACTGGTCCAATGGTCAGGACATACCACAAGTGAACACCAAACATGAAGTGGAAACCACTGCAAGGGCTCCCCGATGTACTTTTCAAAAGAATTAACTAGCTACACACTTGCATACCAACTTACAAATAAGAATTCAAACTCAGGACACAAACCATCCAGAAGGGATCCTCAGATCAAAACACCTCACATACAACCTTTCAAAAATACAAGGACACACCACACAATTACTGATTATTTAAAAACACCAAATTTTCCTTTAACAAAACATTTTGAAAATAAGCAAGCCTAGTGGGTTGCACAAACACCAATGGAGTCCCATGAGCCTCGCACATGCATGTTCTCGTGCCACACCGTCTCTCACCTCATATCCATCCAGGAACTCATCCGATCGTGCCATTAACCCTTTCTCTTCCCATATGCACTCATGCGTGTGGTTTTCCATGAGAACACCAAGGATAAAAACCAAATCTTTCCATTTTTTTCAAAACCAAAACATCCAACCCACACTTTCCAAACCTTTCACATCATTTTATTTTTAAAGCGCTTTATTTGAAAACATTTTCCAAGACCAAAACATTTTTACTTAAAAACCAAATTTCCACGAATCCAATACAAAAAGATGAGAAACAATGCAGGAGGAAACTAGTGTCAGCAGGTGATCGGAGCATATGGTTGGCAGCCATACGCCGATCACACCACTGACCACAGAGAGTATTTTAGGACAGTGTCCCTGGCTCCACAAGGCTTTCCAGACCCTGAGAGCTCACTAAGACCACTGACCCTACTCCCTTTTCATT
Source organism: Viscum album (assembly GCA_963277665.1). Taxonomy (NCBI): domain Eukaryota; kingdom Viridiplantae; phylum Streptophyta; class Magnoliopsida; order Santalales; family Viscaceae; genus Viscum; species Viscum album. The sequence continues at coordinate 667,134,252 of OY728163.1, forward strand.
TCCCCTAGACAAGTTTAACTGCATTAACCAAAAATTCAGACAAACCTCAACATACTTTGGTAACTTGAGTCCCGCCACGAGGCGTGCTGGCCAGGCACCTTACTCGTAGCTAGGACGTCGAGTCCCGACAACCTTAACTCAAGTCTACCGTGACCATATCCTGAAAGAACATGACCCAAGAGAGCAAACCTGCCCCTCTGATACCATTTTTTCACGAACCAGGCCGGGTTTCCATCCAACCCGGCGCCCGACCCGGTTTGCGGCAAGGCCCGAAGGGCGTTCCCGCCCGACCCAGTCCGCGGCAAGGCCTGAAGGGCGTTCCTGATCCCCAAGGGCTGCCACAAGTGCCCGAGTATCATGTTTAACAAGTGGGAACGATTTCACCCAAAATAAAAGACAGAAAAACAACCAACAAGATAAATAAACTGAAACTCGAAACAGACTACAAAACAGACTTCTAAACTATAAATAGGTTTATGTCTACAATTCAGCTAAAAAAACAAAAATGAACAACAACAGGAATAGAGAAATAATCTCCAAAACCAACATCATGCCACACGAGAAGTTGCATCCCCAAGCTACCAACACCAACCTGCAAACGAAGTCCAACAGCAACCAGAACAACCATCACTGAGCACGACGTCACAACCTGGAAAGAAGAAGGAACAAAATCTACATACACCCAAGGGTGTATGTAGGGTGTGAGCTAAAAGCCCAGTTGGATGCCACCGAGAAAAAGGTTCCGCACCTAATTATTAAAAGACAAATACATTTGAAATTTAATAGAATAGAAATAAATAAATGTTTAAAGAATTTTAATTAAAACGTTTTTAAGGGGAAACTTCTCTAAAAGGAAAACAGATTAAATTAACTTACACACACACACAAACGCACACCCACACACACACGCACGCACACAGATGCACGCACACACCCACACATGCGCGCACACTTTTCCTGGTAACCCCAACGTCACACCGTGTGCCAACGGTGAGCAGAAGGTAGAGGAGGAGCACAATACATGCGAGACACTAAAGATACTAGCGAGAAGTGGGACCCTAGAACCTCACGTCTCGGTGAACCGTATCACACATTCCCGTGCACGAGCCACTGGTAGGGAAACACGTCATACCATAGTGGTCTCCAGTCATCATCCAGTGTTTAGTAAGTGTTGTAAGCATCAAACCCACTAAGTGAAACTGGGCAGATGCCACTCCCGTGTCACTAACATTCTAGTCTAGTCCGCCCACCTAGTACCCAGGCTTCCCGTTTGTGCTCAAGTAATTCAAAGTTCATGCCACATGCCATAATCACACACTGAAACCCAATAAGATACTACACACTCCAAAACAACCATTTACACACACAAAAACCATTTGAAATAATACACTCGCTAAAAACGTTTTCAAAACACACTTCACACTATTGACTTAATCTAATAAACCACTTAAAAAGTTTATAAAACAGAAGCAAAGGAGTGTCACATGGTTTTACACACACAAAGGTAACCACTTAGAAATCCAAAACACATTCCAACATCGCACGCACTAAAATACAATAAAAAGTGTGACCTGCACCACCAAAAGGATTGATGGAAAACCCTTACACCATATCAAAAACACCATTGTCAAAACCACATTGTTTAACATGCCAAAAATAAAAGCTTATAAAACAATTTAGAAGAAATCACTTAACGTTAACCACTAAGCTCATGGAAAAACACCTTTTATGACCAAATGCACCTGACGCCATGTAAAAAAATAGTTCGCACCACTTACACGACTTAAGAAGATAAAAGCACAATTCCAATGTCACCAATAGAGTTCTCAGCAGAAAACACCCAATAATATGAACAATATACTAAACAATTTCAATGCAAATCAGACTTCAAATAAAACTTAATTCGCACAAAAAAATTAATTAAAAATATAAAAAACAAAATAAAAATTGCAAATTAATTCATCGGATAATAATTAGACGGGGAACCACCTACCTTGTCATAGAAGACTTCGCAAATATGGTGCACAAGAACCGCCGCACACCAAATGCAACTCAGACAAAGTCCAAATAGAACCTAATAAAAAAACGCATCAGACCAATTATACCAAAATTGAACCAAACTCGATTCAAAAGTCTAACCGTACTCAACCATGATTAAACAACAAGAAAACAAGGAAAACACACTTACAACAGGGGTGCGGGAGGTCGGCCGGAGGTCGACAGAGGCTGCCGGAGTCGTGCGAGGAGGTGCGGGGAGGCTGTCCAGTACTGCGAAGGGGGTGCGGGGCGGCTGTCTTTTTGCGTGAAGGGGTGCGGGGCAGCCGGAGGGAGGAAGAAGGGTGTCGGCTGGAATTTTCCGGACAAGGCAGCGAGGCTGGTTGCCATGGGGGGGGGTGCGGCGCAAGCAGGCCGGCTAGCCGAGGTGGCCGAACAGAGGAAGAGCAAGGGGTGTCGGGGAAGTCTCGTCCGGGTAATGGCTGGTCCGGTGGGGGTACCCCGGAGAGGGAGAGGTGAACCAGGTGGGGTATGGCGTGACTTCGAGCAGGAGCAAGAGGGAGCTGTTTCGATGGCGGCAAGTCATGGGAGGGGGGCGCGGGTCTCTTGGATTGTCCG